>RQTK01000427.1:331702-412127 GCA_003991915.1 Elysia chlorotica
GAGCAAACCTGCAATGTCGTGATGGGGTGGGGGATATTAGGGAGAGACGTCTATAAGCATTTAAAAAAGAATTGAAAACTAAACAACTGAAAATAGATTTAGACATTGGCAGGATCGAACTAGACCGTTCCAGTTTGACATATTATTTTTCGTAAAGTATTTATAATATATTATATTCCTGATCTCATGTGCAGGACATTAATTTTGGATACTTGCAAGCGTAGAATAAGTTTTAAGAAATTCAACCTCTGCCACGCTAAATTTCTTTAGAAAATATGTGGAACCAAACTTTGTGACTATGGAAAAAAAATGAAAGACATCCTTAGAAGAGTAACTATGCGTGTGTGTGCGTGTGTTGTAGGCCCTCTCCAATTCTCAGACACGATGTTGTGTGAACCCTACAGTTTCTGCGTACCTGGAGTTTGGGGGTCTTGGCGATGGCTGTTACGGTGAGTATGTTCCCGCTGCAGATCACCAGACTCAGCAGGAAGTTCAGGAACACGGTCACGTGACTGGACATCTCACCGGGCAGGGCTGACGCCGAGGTCGAATTCTCGTCTTCCATGGGCGTCAGGGGTAGGTGTCGTTCCCTGGACAAAATGTCTTGGGAAACATTTCCTTTGCTGCCGCCACAGAGGATGTCGGTGCTTCCGTTATTGGGGAACGCGCCTAACGCACCCGCCTTCACCGACAGGTTCTCGGCACAAAGCCTAAGAGCGAGCATCGTTCTGGGCACAAGAGAAGCTCACTCTTACTGCCCTAGACGTCCAATGAGGCAGTGATGCACGATCTATGCGGTCCAGCGTGGTATTATGAAGGAATCGCCTTTTCTCACAAGCATGGCTATTTTCTTTAACATTTATACCAATACCCATAATGTATGTACGCTGTATTTTTCAATTTTTACCCCTTGGGCTCCTGTTCCTCTACAACGGAAATGTATGACGATCAAACGAATAAAGCTAGGACTTTAAAAATAGCCTACATTATTTTGAGAATGTACCCGTTTTTTGTTTTGTTTTGTTGTTGCTTTTTTTTTTCAAAGTAAAATAAACAACTAAAGCTACTGAACTTGAAATGCGCCACGCATCGGGTTCAGGATGAAGCTTGTTACGCAACTCTGCACGCTCTCACAGATTGAACAGTGGTGCTCAGACACATCGCTTCCAGTTGATTTTAACGTACAACGTCAGCAATATGTAGGCGATACTGTGCATGGGCTCCAAAACTGATGTCTGACACTTTTATATGCTGAAATACACAGGGCGGGGAGACTAACTTGGTAAACAATCCGCAAGAAGGAAGTCTGGTTGTCTCTAAAATGGCGACTCTCTTTGGACACTCACTTTGTTATTTTTTCTAAAACATCGCTTTATGTGCTAGCAGTAGCAGAACTGATGCAACATACCTGGCAGTCTGGTCGCTGGTCCTAGGTGAGGCGCATTATTATCAAACTGCCGGGTACGGAAACACGACAGAAGCATGGCATCTTTCTACCTATTCGCCAACATGGTACATGGGCAAATTGTAACTTATGCCTTCGCGAGCTAGATTTTTAAAAATAACTTTTTCTGTCTTTCCAAACAATAAGTTATCTTTTTTTTAATTAACCTCTGGCTGATCGATTCTTCTGATGATATCCACAAGTTATATACATGTTAAAAATAAACAAAAAATGAAATGAAAATCTTGTATGTATTATAGTTTTATCCGGCATATTACGTTGCTCTGAATCCACGTTCTAAGAACTGTGAAGTTTTCTCATTGTATTGCCCATTAAAGTCGGTGTTGATTCGTGTAGGAAAGTTAAACAATTAACACAATGACTACTTCAAAAAGTGTACTAGTTTCTGTAAAGTTCTTTTCTGGTTGCTATAGAGATCCTAGATGGACCTAGCCTAGATCGTTATTGTAAACTTTACACGGAGATCTTTAATAAAAATTAAAAGCAAAAGCTCACTAAGATTCAGCCGTGCATCTTCTCTCACTCACCCCGGTCCTCGCTCATCAGACTCAAGGCGGCGCGGAAAGGGGGGTGGGGCGAGATGCCGTTCTCCTCGCTATTCCTTGTTTTTTCCATTACTCGAGTGATAGATTTTGTTGTTGTTGTTGCTGGGGTGGGGAGAGAGAGAGAGAGAGGAAGAGAGAGAGGAAGCGAGAAAGAGAGAAGAAGCATTAGAAAGAAAAGAGAGACAGGCATATTTTCAGATAGAAGAAACTATAGACTGTAGCTACAATTATATACCGATTAGGCTTAGAAAGAGATTTCAACATGTAGGCTGATTTCGTGATCGTCAGTTTCCTGATATTACTTCTCTATTGTTGTTGTTGCAAATCATCAACTATTGTAGTCCAAGATAGTTCACGAGATCTTCTTATTTCAATCCTTATTAAATTGATCTTAAAATCCCAGCCCCCCCCCCCCCTCCAAACGATTTATTACATATAACTATTAAAGTAATATAGATTATTTTTCGTATTTTAGTAAACTGTAAGTCTAATAATCAAGCATTCAACTGGTGTATATTTTAGTGTGGTGGGTTCATTTACGGTACTGATAGAGCAATGTTGTTACTATTAATATTGAAAAGTACATGCCTTTCTTACAGCCCCAATTTCCAACGGTTATATCCCTTATTACTTAAATATTTATGTTATTGGTCACATAGGTTAATAACAATAATAATAATAATAATAATAATAATAATAATAATAATAATAATAATAATAATAATAATAATAATAATAATAATAATGCAATTCGTTTCAATCCATTCCCCTAATAATAAAAAAAATACTGTACCACCTTACACAGATAGGAGTATGTAGGCGTGTATCTACAGACAACTCATATCGATGAGGTGAATACATACCCACGCCTTTTTCTGCCCTAGGGCTGAAATTGAGAGCACAGGTAGGTGGGCAGCGTTCGTTATGATAGTGGGTATCCAATCACTTTCTCAAGAAAGATTCCAAAAGGAGAAAATGGGGCATGCACACAAATGGACAGGTAGTCAGATAACTAGACAGGTAGACAGACAACTAGACAGGTAGACAGACATCTAGACAGACATGCACACCACTAGACAGGTATACAGACAACTAGACAGGTAGACAGACATCTAGACAGGTATACAGACAACTAGACAGGCATGCACACAACTAGACAGGTAGACAAAAAATTAGACACGTAGGTAGACAATTAAACAGGCAGACAGACAATTAGACAGGCATGCAGACAACTAGAAAGGCAGACTATTGTATTAGCCAGGCAGATAGACAGAAAGGCAGGCAGACAACCAGATAGACAAGCACACAACTATACAGACAGACAGACTATTAGACAGGCAGGTAGACAGAAAGTCAGGTAGACAACTAGTTAGAGACAACTACAACCACCTCTTCAATTACTCCAACCACCTTTACAGCCGCTACTCTAACAACTACAACCACCACTCCAGCCACATTTCCAACAACTACAACCACCACTCCAGCCACATCTCCAACAACTTCAACCACCCCTCCAACAACTCCAACCACCGCCCCAAGCACCCCTTCGACAACAAAAACGACCATTACAACAATTACAACCACCACTCCAGCCACATCCCTAACAACTTCAAACACCACTTCAACAACTACATCCACCAATCCAGCATCTACAACCACCTCTCCAAAAACAACAACCACCACTCCAACGAGCTGCAATTTATTCCTTTTAATAGCAGTTACTTTTACGGTGTTTTTATTTATAGTATTAACATTCTTGTTGTTAAGGTTGGTCATTCTAGGCCTACTTACAAATTTAAAAGTTGGATGGAACCATAAAAAAGAAATGAAGATAGATTAGATAGATAGATAGATAGATAGATAGATAGATAGATAGATAGATAGATAGATAGATAGATAGATAGATAGATAGATAGATAGATAGATAGATAGATAGGGAAGAGATAGTGGGAGAGAAGGGTTGTAATTGAATGAGAGAAAGAGAGTGGAATAGACAGATAATAAGAGAAACGATATTAATGAAAAATCTACTTAGTGGGGAGAGAGAGAGAGAGAGAGAGAGAGAGAGAGAGAGAGAGAGAGAGAGAGAGAGAGAGAGAGAGAGAGGCATCAATATCAAGTTCCTCTGACAGATATAAAGTTTGAGCGAATGGGATAGAGGAATATGACAGTTAAGAAACATGGTAACGAGAAAAAGACAATTTAATGAGAATGCTGAGTTGATGTAAATGTTCCTAAGAGCTGATGGAAGAGGCAACCAGACACCGAATTGTCCTGCTGTGAGTTAACAAGCCCTGACCTAAACGGAAACATCTCACGCGATTATCGCCACAACGGCTGTCTCACGCTGGGATCCGAGACACGAAGTCTCATTTGGACGACCATAATTATAACGTGAAGACAATGAGACAGCGACTGCCGCCATCTCCTTGCCATTGATTTTCGGATCTCAGTCTTGTCCACAGAGACACAGAAGCAAAACCCACATACGCTGACCTCACGAAAATCGTGCCGTGACCGCCATGACATTTTTGTTTGTTTGAAACGCAGTAGGCTGTGGGCTTTCTGCTGTGATTCATCATAGACCTGGAAAATATTTTGACCGCAACAGAAAGAAGAGAAAAGAAAACAAATACCAAAAAGTATCACCAACATCACTGTAATTATTTTCAATATACATTTTTACCTTAAATAATTTGGGGAAATAAAGTAAGAAGAGTCGTTTGGTCGAACATCTCCGGCAAATTATTTATGTAAGGTGCACCACTGTTAAAAAAAAACAACAACAAAAACATCCTAATGTTGGCTTAGACTTTACACAAGACAAAATGGCGGACCCGGTTTACAAACGGAGAAGCAACTTGTAATTTTACTTCTTGCATGTTTTTAAAGTGTGTCTGGGTCTCCGTACACGCTTTGTCCCAATTCTTAGGTCGAGGTGGCGAGTCTCGCCCTATTTTTAAGTTTAACATCTCTTATGTAGGGGGATCATATACGGCGATGGGTCCTATAACGGCATACGGGGGACTGTGTAGGTCACTTTATACTGACACCGATCCAACCCGGGACTGTGTCGGTCACATTATACTGACACCGATCCAACCCGGGACTGTGTTGGTCACATTATACTGACACCGATCCAACCCGGGACTGTGTTGGTCACATTATACTGACACCGATCCAACCCGGGACTGTGTTGGTCACATTATACTGACACATAATCCAAACAGTGAAAGTGCTGGTCACGATCATTAATTTTTTACTGACACCGATCGAACCCGGGACTGTGTCGATCACATTATGCTGACACCGATCCAACACGGGACTGTGTTAGTCACATTATGCTGACACATATCCAAACAGGGAAAGTGCCTTTCACAATCATTGATTTTTTACTGACGCCGATCCAACCCGGGACTGTGTTAGTCACAAATCTGGACGCTGCAGGTCGAAGCATTGAACCCGCATTGTCTTCGGTTACTGTAGACCGCTTGGTTTTCCAGATAGATCTATCCACTTTGTGTTTTGGTTGTCTCAGTGTATTAACTTGGCATGGTTGTGTGTCCTTTGCAAATAATGGCCACGTGAAGTTTTATCTTAATCTTGTAAACACATCTATTCCAAACTAAAAAAAATAACTATTTGCTCATTAACTATCGAATCGAATCGTAGAATGTAATAAAGAAAAAATATTATGTTTGTATACGAGAGTCCCTTCTAATTATTTCATCGTGTGGTTTGCAGTAAGTTTTTTTTTTTTCATTACCAGTGTCATTTAAACACTGGCACAATTAGGGGCGGATCCTAGAGTCTGGTTATGTGCTGTCATCTTCAAGAATCTCGTCATTACTCACTCTTGATTTATTGCCTAGCAACGTTCTCTCAGTGAATAAGAATTATCGATTCTTTAAATTTTATCAATAATTATGAGCGTTACTCTAACTGACACAAAAATCTCATAGGTGGAAAATCTCGGAAGGTCTATATAAGTCTACCCTGCCGTGCCTAATGAGGTCTTTTTGTCTGTCCCTTTGTATGCCTGTCTGTCCCTCTGTCTGCCTGTCTCTTAAAATGTATGTGCGTCTGTCTCTGTACCTATCTGTCTGTCTCTCTCTTTCTTTTTGTTTGTCCCTTTGTTGTCTGTCTGTCCGCCTATTTGTCTGTCTATTTGTCGCTTTCATTCTGTTTGTCAATCTGCCCCTGTCCTTCTTTTTGTCTCGCGGTATGTCTGCCTTCCTCTATGTCTGTCTTTCTGTCTCTCCGTGAGACGGTCTATCTGCCTAACTCATTGTCTGTCTGTCTGTTTGCCTGCCTGTCTGACTGACTGTCTCTCTCTCTCTCTCTCTCTCTCTCTCTCTCTCTCTCTCTCTATCTATCTATCTCCTTGTGACCCTCTGTTCCTCTCTCTAGCACTGTTTGTAAAGAGCGGCCAGTCGTGTTGAGGAAGGCTTTCTTCTGTGCAGGTAAAGTGACAGAATTGACCAAATTGAAGAAAACGTTGCACAACACGGGTAACAGAACAACAAAGATCAACAACAATTCTTGTAAATCCTCAGCACAGTTGGGACAGAATGATACTCTGAGAGCACGTTTGTTTTGCGCCAGGCCTAAAAAACACAAATGTGGGGAGCCAGGGAGTTATGTCGGTAGAGCGCGACACTTCTTCTCAGGAAGTTTCTGGTTCGCATTCCGACAACTTTCATTTCTCCTTACTGGTCGAGCCGGTACCGGTATTATGTGCTCAACTGAGACATGATTCATGGTACCCCAAGGTCTGTCTCCGTCTGGCACCACTTCAATAGCCAGAGGTTAGTCTTGGGACCCGTCCACAAAAAAATCTGACTGCTGATGTCGGGCGATAAGAAACCAATGAAGTAAAAACATAACTGTTAACGACTTAGTTGTACCAAATACTTTAAGAGTCTAGTCGACGTTTTCTTTTGAAACCGAGTTTTTTTTTTCTTGGTTTCATTAGAAAACATGGGTTATCCAGTGGGGTAAAAATGTCGATCTATTTATAGGTGTTAAACATTTGTATCTTTAGTAAAAATAAATGACCAGCAAAGAGTTCCCATGAGGTTGTGTGCTTGTAGACAGATTATTTAGTGGTTAAAAAAGTGAAGAGTCGTTTACTTCTACTGCTAGCGAGAACCCATGCGTTTTTTTTTTTTTTGTTTTTTTTTTGTTTGTTTTTTTTTGGGGGGGGGTGGTTATTCTTTTACATATTTTGATTTTACATGTTGCTGTTTTTATATTTTTAAATTTACTTAACGTCTTTACAGGTATTTCAAAATTTTGGACGCACCTCATCAATCAAGTGAACATTCAAATCATTTCATCTCACTCCGACAGTCTTTTACTGTTCTCAATAGCGGTAATGTAATAAAGAAAGAGCATCAATATAATGCACTCACCGATCAATCAATCAATCAATCAATCAATCAATCAATCAGGCAATCAATCATCGATTGATCATTTTATTCCCCATTTTGCACAGCAATGGAAAACTCCTTTCCTCTATCGGGAGAGAGGGGGGGGGGGCGCTTAGTGTTGGAGCACTGGACTTCGATTCGGTAGGTGTCCAGTTCGATGGCCCTATGATCAGGGTAATTTAATTTCCGAGCTTGTCCCTTGGTGAAGGGATAATGTGGTCCACTGGTCGTCTGAGAAAGGTGTCGTAGTATACTCAATAACCCCCTACCCCCGCCCCCAATGGCCATGCCCCCCATTCGCCATATATATACTGTGGCTTCAATGTTGCCATTGTAGGCCTACCTCAAGGAACTAACCAAAACAAACAAACAGAAACCGCCGAACAACATTAGAGTCCACAGTGGGAGCCCGTCCTCGTGTCGGACTGCCCTCTCTCAAACAGAACCTTGCTTCACTTGTCGGCTTGTCGGGGACTTACGCAAAACACTGGCTAGGGAACTAAATGTGGTCAAACGTGGTTACACTCAACATTAGAGAACAACTCCTCGTGGTATCTTGAATGGTTGTTTTTCTTGAATGGTTGTTTGTGGCAAGATTACAGACGTGGCGCCGTTAATCACAGAGGTTCGTAGCAGCTGGTGTCCGCGTCACAAATTAAAGACTGGGAACATTGTGTTCTCATTTTCCTTTATTCAGGTTAAAAAGTGTACTCTGTCATTCAGATCAAACACCAATAGCAGCTGAACTCTGGTGGACGGAGCGAGAGAGAGAGTGAGAGAGAGAGAGAGGGATAGAGAGAAAGAGAGATAGAGAGAGAGTGAGAGAGAGAGAGGGAGAGAGAGAGATAGAGAGAGGAAGAGAGAGGAGAGATAAGGAGAGAAAAGAGAGAGAGAGAGAAAGAGAGGAGAAATAATGAGGGATAGAGAGAGAGAGAGTTCAGAGTTAAGTTGATTTAACATCCAATGTCAGCACTATATAGAAGACATATTGTGGATGGGCTCCAAGACTGACATCTGACATCGCGTTCTTCCCTTGCAAAATAACAGAGGAAAAAAAAAACAAAAGAAAATATAATGATAGGGGAACACGAGAGATCGACATTTATCGTCCTAACACTGAATGAAAGAGAAACTAGCAGAGGAATACACGTATCTTGGAAGTGAACACAACTTGTGGGTGGAACGCTCGACTCCCTCCCACAGCGCGCGGCGTTCTAATCCTCTATCCAGGCCTGGTGAACTCTGTGGGAGAAATCCTGCTGGAGGAAAAAAAATCTGTCGATGTGAAGCTTAGGAGCCAAAAAATTCTCAACTTCCATCATAGGAGACGAAAAGGACATTAGATAGAGAGAGACTGCAGCACACAGCGCATTTAGCCAGCGCTCTAGTCACAGTATCACTATCAGCTCACTCACTGTGTATCGTTTGCAGGGCGTTTTTTAGCTAGAACAGACAGACAAAGCCATACACACATACCACTAGCCCACCTTCCACACAAACACACACACACACCGACAATGATAGAGGAGCCCTTTAATCCAGAAGAAGGCACCCAGAGCGAAATGAAGAAACTGGAGATCATATTCAAATTAGAATCAATTGGCCTCCTGGGCATTCATTACAAATTGACAAACTGGGCGAATGCACCTGAAAACTTTGATCATAATTTGTTAACGATGTGTAGAATAAGAGGCGGAACAAATCAGTGTTTCCAGCCTTTGATCCACGACGAAGCGGACGAACACAAGGACAAACGCTAACTGCTTCATAAATTGAACAGTGTGTTTTGGGGTTTCGGGACAGATGCACGATCGCACGCCCTTTCTGCTGCACAGCCTAGTACTACGTATATACTATAAGCTGACACTTGCTGTTGGGAAATCAAAATTAGTACTAAACCAGAACCAGAACCGTAAAACCCAATATTGAGAGAACCCCGTGTATCATGAAGAGTCATTGGCTCAAGTACATGTACTAGGTATAAGCTGACACTTGGTGTTGGGAACCAAATACTAAACCATAACCAGAACGGTAAAACCCGATATTGAGAGAACCCCAAGTATCATAAAGAGTCATTGGCTCTCGTCGCCGCAACAATAACGTACCACAGATGTCTATTAATAGCACATCTGTAATATGTAGGCCTACTAGTTCTAGCCGCCTCACAGGTAGCGCGCAGACACCTCAAAAGCTAAAGGAGTGTGCTCATTTTGGTTCAACTTAAACTATTTAATGCGGTCACCCTCCATGACATGTAACCTCACCACACGATCTATAAATTACATATCAATTTATATGCGTTATGCGTCTCTCTAAACAGTAAGTGAAAATCGATCTTAGTCTATTGAAGCTTTGCCTATAATCTTAACCAACGAAAGAGCTCTACAAAGTCGGTTTAGAGAAGAAAATGCTTTTTGATAAATACATAATATTTAAGAAACGTAAGATACCCACTCTTCAAATGGTAAACTCTTATCATTTTTTTACAATACATATGGAAGCTCAGTTTTTATTTGTTTTTTTTTTTTGTTCTACGAATCTTTCAGGAGCCATCTCTGCACATAATACCTACTAAGCATCACAAAAATGTAAAATCTCCGCCGAGAAAATTGTTTATTTCTATGACAGTCCAGGGCCGCTGAGACCCAGAGGACTGTGACTGATTGGTTCATTCTGGTCTGGCGGGTCAGGACAAAAGATGGCCGATTTGTATTTTTTCTTGGACTGAGGCAAAACATAGATATAAACCAAAATTATAAAGTTTGATTTTAAAAAATTAGGGCCAGCATTTAGATTGAATCAATTTGTTGGTTCTGTAAGCATTCAAATTGAATGAATTTGTTGGTTCTGTGAGCATTTAGATTCTATTCTGTTTTCCGATTATTATTATTATTATTATTATTATTATTATTATTATTATTATTATTATTATTATTATTATTATTATTTATACTTAGATCTAGGGTAATTGACCCGACTGCCAAACTTACAAGCTCAAAATAAAGAAAACAAATAAGCAGGAAAAAAAACAAACAACCAACAAAAACAACAACAAAACAACAGCAACAACAACAACAAGCCGGTTCTGAGTTGTGTAAAACTTTAAAAACAATGATCCTGCTTTGTCTAGATCTATATTTTGTTTGAATAATAATAATAATAATAATAATAATAATAATAATAATAATAATAATAATAATATAACTATTGGTTATCTTGGATGAGGCTCTTTGCACTTCTACTCTGAGTTTGATGGTTTGTTATTTTGTTTTTGTTTGTTGTTTTTTTGGTGCGTGGGTTGACTAGCATGGTTCTTTGAGTTTGATACATAATATATATATATGTTGCCGCTGTCCATTATATTCTCATTTTCTAATTACAATGTATCTTTAAGGTTAGGGCTTCATTGATTAAAAATGTAACGTATCACTATGTGGTATTAAGTTAAAGGCTAGTGTATCTTTGCCTATGTGTGGTGCGATAGCGTCGATGAATCTTCCTTTGAGGTGTTTGGTCCACCTTTCTTGCCATTCCTTTTTAATTTACTTCAAAGTGTTGCTTTTTTTTCGCACACTCGAGTCCAAACCAGATTTTCCTCTCAAAATCGAATTGAATCCAAACTTTTTTCATGGTCGGCTTTTCATGTCCTGTGATGTACCTGGGTTGGGGTCTAGCACGTGTGAGTGTTGACTCTTTTCTTCAAAGTTTGTATGGCGGTGGTTTTTTTTTTTCTTTTCTTTTTTCTTTTTAATTTTCGTTTTATATTTATTTTCTTCAAGTCGAAGGGTCTTAAGCGTTTCGTGTATGGCCACTAGTTATTAAACTAAATGTAAGCCAATCTGGCGTATACATGTAGTCAACTGTGGCACATGCTTTCAAAAATCAACGAACCGATAATACAGGCAGTCTTCTAACGACCATCATTATCTTCCTACTCATTTCGGTTGTCAGTCTAATATTCTTAGACGCTACAGTTCTGCTGCTGTTGTACTATTATTGTCTGTTATTGTGTGTTATTCTGTTGTTGCTCTTTATGTCAAACACTCCAATGCTTCCCTTTCTTAACACGTCTGTAAACATTTTTGTGTGTGCTATTCTTGTAATTTTTGTTTAGGTGTTCCAGACTTAATAATTGAGTTTGCCCTGTTCGCTCCACAGTATTTATGTGATTTTTATAATTAATTGATGTGAAATTTATTTCCTCTACGTAGTTTTACATTGATTTCTAAATGCTGACTAGTTATAGTTGTTATACATAAATATATATCGACATAACATTCCACTACATTGTACATAAAAAGAATTAAGTTCATTCAACACAAAATTAGTTTACATTTCAACAAATTTTATTCTCCAATTTCTCACATCAAAGATTACTAAATTTAATAATAAAAAATCCTGAGTTGTTTTAAAATGAAACACTCTGTCTCTCTATTTCTCTTCCTCCCGCCTCTATCTGTGGCATAGGCTTTACACAGGGTTGGATAAAGTCATCCAAGCAGGCAAGTCTTTTTTTTTAAACTGTGTTGTCTAAGAGAAATGATGCTATTCTTTTAATCTTAAATTCGTTCCATGGATTAAAAAAAACCGATGATTCTACACGTCTCTATCTGATTTAGCACTAACAGAGTGAAATGAACTTAATCATTTAATGTAGGACACCGTATCTGATTTAGCACTGACAATGCCAAATGAACTTAATCATTTTATGTAGGACACCCTATCTGATTTAGCACTGACAATGCCAAATGAACTTAATCATTTTATGTAGGACACTGTATCTGATTTGGCACTGACAATGCCAAATGAACTTATGGGTGTGTTCAGCCAAAAGTGTTACCTGAGTGCGGGGTGGCTAAAAGTGCATCTACTATATATGAGGAAAAGTTATTTTGTTTATTCATTTCTTTTATGTTTGCTTCGATAGAAAGAAAAAATTGGAATTTTACTGGGATGGGACACCATGTGAGTGCATAAATATACATCTGTACAGTAATCAATAAACGAGTTACCGGTATAGTTTATTGTCCAATACATCATAATGTCCATTGTTGAGCTCAGAGGAAGAAGATACTTTTTATACTGAAGCCAATTGGTCATATCAGAGAGAGATATTAGATTTCATATACTTGGTCTTGCGCTTATTGGTCATATCATAAAGAGGAGCTACCATACCCCATACCACTGATTGGTCAAATTAGAGGGAAAAGATGCTAATCTTCAATCTCTTGTCTGATGCGTGCTCACAAACGGCAAATCGTTTTCATCTCCCGTTCACCCAGAACTGAGCAGAGGCCTAATTTATTTTCTTACATCTCTCCTGCTCCCTTAGCAAAAAACAGGGCGGTTTTCTCAAATCATAAAATAGCTCTAAGACTCGCAGTTCAAACAATGTAGTAGTATCAATACCCACACTGGCCACAGATACCCTCCACTGGTCAGTGACATCAAGCAGTAATAAGCAAACACACCAAGAAACCAGACTTCACACCTCGTGGTCTGCCTGTTTGCTTCACCATACTTCAAAGCCTGCTCATAAGACTGATGGAGCAGACAAGACCGTGAAAGTCGCACCTTTTCGCTGGTTGATATTCTAAATATAGAAATATTGAGTCCTAAGTGAATAAACAGTATAGCCTGCAGTGCTGATGTTGGACATTAAACCAACTCAACTCAGTGAATAAGACAGGGTTTACTGTGACAAGATGACGTTTGAAGGTCGTCCTCAAGTCCCCCACCAATAGTAGGTGCTCTGCGGAGCTAGGGTCGGAGAGCTACCCGTTATGCCGGTGCCCAGCAGCGCTCATCTCGGAGCGCTAAACCCTTAAAGTAGGCGCCCCACAGAGCCAGGATTAATAAAGGATACGTCCCTATCTGACTTACCACTGACAACGCCAAATAAACTTAATAAAGGACACGTCCCTGTCTGATTTACCACTGACAATGCCAAATAAACTTAATAAAGGACACGTCCCTGTCTGATTTACCACTGACAATGCTAAATAAACTTAATAAAGGACACGTCCCTGTCTGATTTACCACTGACAATGCCAAATAAATGATGTTGGACATTAAACCAACTCAACATAGTGAATAAGACAGGGTTTACTGTGACAAGATAACGTTTCAAGGTCGTCCTCAAGTCACCCACCAATAGTAGGTGCTCTGCGGAGCTAGGGTCGGAGAGCTACCCGTTATGCCGGTGCCTAGCAGCGTTCATCTCGGAGCGCTAAACGCTTTAAGTAGGCGCCCCACAGAGCCAGGACTAATAAAGGACACGCCCCTATCTGATTTACCACTGGCAACGCCAAATAAACTTAATGAGGGACAATAGACTAAAATGTATTGCAAAGTATTGCACTAATTTTTTCCCTTTGTGTAAAATTAAAAATCTAGAACAAAGGCTCTGAAATAGTCTTCTTGCTCTCCTGTAGTATTTCCAATTAAATTTAATGTATTGCATATTATGAGGAGGTTGAATTACATGTACTATTTATTTGTATAAATGAAAAACCTACTAAATAGGAGAAAAAAATAATCTGATAAAGAGAAATGTTGCTTGACCATTCTGTGCACTGCTGTTTTGAAAATGGTTTATTTGGAAGAAAAGCATATGCCTTCATGTTTTACTTACAATTTTTTAAAGTTTCATTCTTTCAAAGCAGACTTTTGCTTAATTTTTTTCCTTAATTAAAAAAAAAAATGACTACACCAAATCTCTACTAATCCATATATTTAAAAAAGACAAAGAGAGAAAAGAGCTTTTGTTAGTACATGTATCATGTCATTATCCATTACTTGTTTTCAAAAAAATGGATTTACAAATTACATCTTTTTTGTTTGCAGAGCATTGATCTGTACAAAGGCTTTCAAAAGTTGATGGGCAAGTCATCTGTGTAAACAAACTGAAAATATTTTTGCTTACCACCAGTAACAGTGAATAATTTATTCATATATACATATATACTAAGGAAAAGGAATGATACTTGCAAAGTCATAAAGTTAAGTATCTCATTTATTTTATGCTATTTTAAAAAAATGTAAGCTTTTGTATATTCTTTTCCTAACTGGGGCATGCAGCAAATTGGAAAAATGTTTATGGATAAATCTCACTTTGACCAGACTCAAAGTGAGATTTATCCATATCATCTTTGCAAATTTGTTCCCACTTGAGTGACTCTGCCTGATTGATATTTTTTAACACCAAGCTCTGCACCGAGGAATCATGACTCAATGCCTCAATGTCTGCAAGCGTGCAAGGTTTCCATGCAGTGGAGCCAACAGTCGGAAGCTGTTTTGTCAGGCTGCGTCCATGTTGTTGTCGAACATCTCCTTGAGGAGGTTGATGCTGCTGGCGTACTGCATCTCATTCATAATGCTCGCCTCCCGCCACCTGCAAACACACATGCAAGGTTAGAACAGCCAGGCAGACAGACTGAGGGAGACAGACAACCAGGCAGACACACCGAGGGAGACAGACAATATGAACAGCCAGGCAGACACACCGAGGGAGACAGACAATATGAACAGCCAGGCAGACACACCGAGGGAGACAGACAATATGAACAGCCAGGCAGACACACTGAGGGAGACAGACACACCGAGGGAGACAGACAATATGAACAGCCAGGCAGACACACCGAGGGAGACAGACAATATGAACAGCCAGGCAGACACACTGAGGGAGACAGACAATATGAACAGCCAGGCAGACACACTGAGGGAGACAGACAATATGAACAGCCAGGCAGACACACTGAGGGAGACAGACAATATGAACAGCCAGGCAGACACACTGAGGGAGACAGACAATATGAACAGCCAGGCAGACCAAGGGAGACAGACAATATGAACAGCCAGGCAGACACACTGAGGGAGACACCGACTGAGAAAAGCAGGCGGACACACCGAGGAAGGCAAGTGAAATAGTACCAGAATTCTCTTTGGTATATATATGTATGTATAATTATATTTTATTAATTCCCTAAAGGATGGATCTGCCGATGTACTTAAAAGTAACAAACATAATTATGAAAAAGACAATAATGATGTGACAACCCCTTCAACTAAGACCTAACAACACACAAACAGAGAAGTACATATATGTATAGAAATGCAAAAATCTTACATTGCTTGCCAACAAAGTTGCAGTAAAGATAATTCCTATTATGATCCAATTGATCCAAGCCGTTCCCATCTATTGTTTTGCTGTGTGAACCGCCCGATAATGTAAACAGTCACTGCTACTGCTGATTTGTCTTATATCTACACATTCCACATACCAGTCTCCTTTTTTTTTTCAACTGCATGGCAATGGCTTTCTGTTTAACCTCAAGCTTGTTATTGATAAGGGGGTGATAGTTGAATATTCATGTGTAGAATATTATTCTAAAATGCCTTTTATTTTTTCACCTGACTTTGTTGAAGAATATAGATTAAGTTTGAACAAACTTGGCATGGTTCTATTTTCTGTTACTTTGTTGAACAGTAAGCTTGGTCCACAAATTTAGACTCAATATTGAGTGAGAACGGAGGGAGGGAGGAGAAGATAAGAGAAAAGAGTGTGAGAGAGAGAGAGAGAGAGAGAGAGAGAGAGAGAGAGAGAGAGAGAGAGAGAGAGAGAGAGGGAGAGAGAGAGAGAGACTGTGAGATAGACAGACAGAGAGAGGGAGAGAGAGAGAGAGAGAGAGAGAGCAAGTTATAAATAAATGCCTATGAATGTCTCACTTGTGTCTGATCTATAACAGTATAAGGCTAATATCTCATCAATGAATGTCTCACTGTTTCTATAAAGCTACTATCTCATCAATGAATGTCTCACTGTTTCTATAAAGCTACTATCTCATCAATGAATGTCTCACTTGTTTCTGATCTATGAAGTTACTATCTCATCAATGAATGTCTCACTTGTTTCTGATCTATGAAATTACTATCTCATCAATGAATGTCTCACTTGTTTCTGATCTATAAAGCTACCATCTTATGAATGAATGTCTCACGTTTCTGATCTATAATGCTGCTATCTTAATAACGGGATTCTCACTTGTTTCTGATCTATAATGCTACTATCTTAATAACAGGATTCTCACTTGTTTCTGATCTATAATGCTGCTATCTTAATAACGGGATTCTCACTTGTTTCTGATCTATAATGCTACTATCTTAATAACAGGATTCTCACTTGTTTCTGATCTATAATGCTACTATCTTAATAACGGGATTCTCACTTGTTTCTGATCTATAATGCTACTATCTTAATAACGGGATTCTCACTTGTTTCTGATGTCCTTCCAGCGGGTGAGGTGATCCAGCAACAGTTGTTCAGGTGCAGGTACGGTCGCGGGATCCTGATCAGTGAGAACAACAAAAATAAGAACAAGGGTTCTATACTAAATTCATAAAGTACATTCATTTCATTGTATACACTTTCTTCCAAGTTTACCAACACTGATTGTCTAAAGAACATGAATTACCTTAAATGAGAGCTACCTCACTACTTCTTTTGTGTATCTACTGGTGCTAGGGCAGACTATCGCTAACAGATTGAGTTGGTAAGATTCTCCACGGCATCAACACACTGTGACTGGCTTCTTGGCCATCGCGGTCTGGATTCGGCCACCGTAAAGAATGTCTTCATGAGTCCAGGATGACTTGGCAGGATTGCTGGTTGGCCGCTTGCCGAGGTTAGCAAGAAGCCAATAAACAAGCTCAGGGCTTGGTGTTTTTTTTTGTTGTTGTTTTGTTTTGCGCTGATGTCAATTTGCACCGTTGCAAAATAAGAAAAATGTATGGGCCCCCAATATACATTTTGGCTTTACGCTAAGATAAGGTTTTCCCCCACAAGGCATGTGTTGACATATTTTTTTACAAGGTGAAAACTAAAGACAACTTGGTATGGTATATATAAATACCAAATATGTGTGTGTGCGTAGAGAGAGAGGGAGGGGGGGAAGGGGAAGAAGTAGGGAGAGACATAGCGAAAGAGAGGGAGAGAGAGAAAGAGAGGGAGAGAGAAAGAGAGAGGGGGGGGGGGGGGGGGGGTTGTCCACAGTTCAAACCGCACTATCTTGTGTCAAGACGCACATAAAGTTGTTAGCCGCTAGTCTTTTAGCCTGTTCACAATATAGCCTATATAGTGCTATTGTTGGAATGTTAAGCAACCAGCTCTGCTTTGTAGACACAGGAGAAAAGCTTAAACAACCCATAGGGAAATTTGGCATTTATATGGGCCTACATGTATAAAATCAACCTTAAAATCTTTACAGAAATAAGCAGTATATAATAAGAGAGAGAACAGCTACGTCTAAAAAAAAGGGAGAGAGAGTCTGAAAATGTAGCTTTCCAGTGTGTCGGATTAGGATTGCAAGCTTCTGGTGGGGGCGGCAGGGGACACCTTTATTGAAGGCCTGGCCCACCTTAAATCCTGCACTTGGAGTTTTTAAAAATTATAAAAATTGTATATTTCTTTTTTTCTATGAAATTGGGGTAGATTCTATCACTTAACCTACTCTTTATATTGTAGATCTAGAAAATAAAAATCATAAAAATGCATAAATGAAAAATCAGGTGTGCTAAAATGGTTAAACTAAGCTATAAATCTACAAAAATGACACAGAAGTAATTGTAACTGAATTTTTATACGTTACAGATAGACTTGCGGACAAAATTTAGCCCTTACTCAAAGCAGGTAAACCTAGGTCACAATTTAGTACTAGAAAATTCCCATGAACATGTCGTAGACTAACTTTAAATTTCAGATGACATTACTTCCAACTTTTAGGCTTATGCCTTCTCATGAACACGGCCCCTAGACTACATTGCTGTTTTAGGAGAAGCCATGACATCAGAAAAGGACGTGCTAGGGGTAGTCATGGATACGAATGACAAGAACTAGATCTAGTACACTGGACAGGTTCACTCCAAATTATGAGAATGCCAAAAGTGATTCCAGAATTGCCATCCCTGGTATCGCTAGATCTAGTCTAGCCAGTGGAGTTAACTTTGGAGCTGGTGCTCAAGGAACAAATCAATATCTGCACTCTACTTGAATATGAAATATATTGAGAATATAATTATTTCATTACAAAAAAAAAAAAGGTTCCTTTGGCATTCATTTGGCTTAGAATTTAATTTATTTATTTTCCTCCTCTCTGCCATAACAAAAAACCAGACTAAGTCACAAAAGCGACAAAGACCAGAATGGCGGAGAAGTCGAACAAGGTGATGTAGGTGGACGATTCCAGCTTTCCTGCGGTGTAATAACGTTTTCCCCATTCTACTCACAGCGTAAATATCCAGCTTTCCTGCGGTGTAATAACGTTTTCCCCATTCTACTCACAGCGTAAATATCCAGCTTTCCTGCGGTGTAATAACGTTTTCCCCATTCTACTCACAGCGTAAATATCCAGCTTTCCTGCGGTGTAATAACCTTTTCCCCATTCTACTCACAGCGTAAATATCCAGCTTCCCTGCTGTGTAATAACGTTTTCCCCATTCTACTCACAGCGTAAATATCCAGCTTCCCTGCTGTGTAATAACCTTTTCCCCATTCTACTCACAGCGTAAATATCCAGCTTCCCTGCTGTGTAATAACCTTTTCCCCATTCTACTCACAGCGTAAATATCCAGCTTCCCTGCGGTGTAATAACCTTTTCCCCATTCTACTCACAGCGTAAATATCCAACTTTCCTGCGGTGTAATAACCTTTTCCCCATTCTACTCACAGCGTAAATATCCAACTTTCCTGCGGTGTAATAACCTTTTCCCCATTCTACTCACAGCGTAAATATCCAGCTTTCCTGCGGTGTAATAACGTTTTCCCCATTCTACTCACAGCGTAAATACCCAGCTAAACAGCTTCATGATTACTGTCTCTATAGAGTAGGTGGAACAAAAGTATTGAGATTATCAAACAGCTTCATGATTACTGTCTCTATAGAGTAGGAGGAACAAAAGTATTGAGATTATCAAACAGCTTCATGATTACTGTCTCTACAGAGAAGGAGGAACAAAAGTATTGAGATTTTCAAAGGGCTATTCAAACAGCTATATGATTACTGTGTTAAAACATTTGGGAAAAATAATAGTATGGAGATTTCAAAAGGCTGTTCCAACAGCTTCATGGTTACTGTTTCTAAACATTCGGGGAATACAAGAGTTCGTCCAACTTTCCGCTTGCCCTGTGGGTTCCATTCCAGACTCTGCCTCGTGATGTCTGTTGGGGGCTTTCTCAAAGTATGGCCGATCCAACCCCACTTGCTTTTCTTAATTTGGATGTCAATTGGTGTTTGTTCTGTGCGTCTCCACAGCTCCTTGTTGGATATGGTCTGGGGCCATCTGACTTTAAGTATGTATTAAGGATCTTAAGATGAAGGTCTGAGATTGTTGTGTTTGTTAATGGTGTTGACATTTTCTGACACATAGAGAATAGAACAAACTTGACATTATGTATTAAAATTTTAACTTGTTACGAATGGAGAGGGCTGAAGAGTTCCAAATTGGTCTGAGGCTGTTAAACGCAAATCTTGCTTTGTTGATGCGGCTCTTTATGTCCTCTTCGATGCCCCCCATGCTTGTCAACTACGCTGCCCAGATAGGTGCAACTTGTGAAAAGGGAAGAGGGGAGGGAAAGTGGTTGCAAGTCTCTCTCTCTCTCTCTCTCTCTCTCTCTCTCTCTCTCTCCCTCCCCTTCCCTCCCACACCACCTCTCTCTCTCTCTCTCTCTCTCTCTCTCTCTCTCTCACACACATACACATAGATAGAAAGAGTGCTTTAATTTTAGTGGTTCGTTAAAACAGACACTATGCCTATCTCATCTGTGAGGAAGTTAGATCAAGAACAAAACGCTAACTTGTTTGTGGCAAAGATTTACACTGCAGCATTAGATCTAGATCTAAACCTAGAATCTAGATTGATTACTAAATCACGTAGCTCTATAATATAATTACATCAGATTGTAATTACCCTAATTTTCAAGATCTAAATAACTATGCATTTGATTTTGTCATAGTGCTCTGAGACTTAATTATCTAAGATGATACCTTCACAGTAGCCTGCCAAAGTATAGAATCTATGGACTGTTTAGATCTAGATTTCTAGCTCCAAAAATTCATCTGTCTTTCAATGTTTTTTTTTTGTTTCTTTAAAAATAATGACATGGTCTACACACATTATCAAAAGTTTTCAAAAACTTGGGAATGTGAGCATGGGTGTAAAATTTTAAGAGTGACAGAGAATTTTCAGGCTTTTTTTGATTTCAGTGGTGGCATCCCTGGTTTTCCCCAACTATTTAAAAACAGTTTTTATGAAGCTGTTTGATAATCGCCATACTTTTCTTTTCCCAAATGTTTTTAAAATAGTAATAATACAATGATTGATTATCCCAATCCTAAACAGACATGGCGAAGAAGTATGGAGGCATAGATTAGGAGTGCTGGCAGAACATGGACTGAACTGAAGAGGGATGCCCAGAACAGAGTCAGATGGAGAGGCGTTGCTTTGGCCCTATGTTCCTCCGAGGACCCAGAGGCATAAGTAACTAGAAATAGAATGGTAATTTATCTAGGAAGTGTCATTTCGTATAGTAAAATATGATGTGCTTTACCAATTTTTCAATTCAAATCATCAAATATGATGCAATTTAGTTTCAATTCCAATCCGCACCTTAAAAATTGATTAATCCTGGTTTAACAATGTACATTTCATAACTAGTTATCTCAAATATCATCTTAATCTATATAATATATATATAAAAAAAATTTGTGCTCATTGTTTATAGTTTTATGATTAAGACAAATTGTTGGAAGTCTTACGTTTCCCATCAGGATTGTCATCGTCAGTTGAGTCAGACCTTCTCTTCCTTTTGCGACTTGTCTTTGACGCACTTTTCTTAGGGGAAGGAGCGGGTTTGCTGTGGCATAAAATTATAAACACTTTTCAGCAATAAAATTCACAATTATAGTTATAATAAAACAATTTTTATTGAATAATGAACGTTAAAGACCTACCACAACTCGTTCTGTTGTGTCACCTGGTTATCCTATCATGCATGTAGGAGATCAGTTGTGAAAGGAACCTGTAATTCTGTGTCAAAAACATGCATTTTCCCTACTTGAGACTAAAAGCTCTGTCATCCTACATAACCTTAGGATGTTAGATATTAGCTTAAATGGTTTCTGCTCTCACTTAATCTGGTATGATTAAATACAAGTACACAGATAGTATGACAAAATCAGTTGATATTCGTAGATGTGGCATATTATTATGTGGATTATTATGTTTCCATGTTTTAAACACACACACACAAAGTGCTAATTAAAGCAAGTTTAAGAAACATTTTTTTCTAATGTGAATTGTAAAGAATGCATTTATAAATGAATAAGAATGGTGTTATCTACCTGAAGCCATCTGTCTGAGCCAAGGCAGTTCCATCATTATCTTCCACTTCAACACTGTAGAAAACAAAACAATTTTTTTTTAAATTAATCACATTTAGGGATATACACATATATGTACATTTTTTTTGCCTGATGAATTATCATCTCAAAAGCTATAACTTAAAACCAACCTTTGTGATAGTAATTCCTCAAAGAGAAACATCTTTTGATAAAAAATGCATGAATTGCATCTCACATTAGGAAATCTTCACATTTACAATATTTGAAGATGTCAGTTGATTGTGCTGGTTCCTTACTTACCTACTTAGTCGCCCACAGTCAAACATTTGATGTTTTCCATCTTTCTTTGTCCTCCATCTTGCAAGCAAGGTTTTAATATTAAGAAAAAAGTTATAAAATTCAATTATGACTGCAAGAAGCTCAGAAACACACTGCTATATATAGGATTCCAGGCTAGTACTTATTTATAATGACTCACTCTTCCTCTTTCTTGTCCACAAGATATTGGAGAGTTGCGTCCAGTCTAATCCTAGCTGAGGTTACTTCCGCTGAAAATAGAAACAGCAATGAATGGCCACGATTACTACA
The DNA here is from genome assembly GCA_003991915.1 of Elysia chlorotica. Taxonomy (NCBI): domain Eukaryota; kingdom Metazoa; phylum Mollusca; class Gastropoda; family Plakobranchidae; genus Elysia; species Elysia chlorotica. Next base: position 354,129 of record RQTK01000427.1, read on the forward strand.
GATGCCTTATTTCAATCACAACCTAAGTGCCTAAAGAAACTTCTAAAAAGGATTGCTCTATCTAAGGGGTACTACCTCGTCAGAGGCAAATCATTATTTATAACTATAAGTATTACTGGCCATATACAGTATATGTAAACCACCACCTGTAAACAAATAAAAAAAATATGCCGAGGATTTTAATCACTTGAGCTAGAGGGTTTTCATCACTTCCACTATCTATGTAGTGGATGTGGTAGCCCTGTCAGGTCCAGGTTCAAGCCTTCTCTGGCACCCTCGTTTTCCCTATTGGTAGGATCAGTGTGAGTACCAGCAGAGTCCTGGATATAGCACTATGTCAGTGATGTAGTCTGACATTGAACGTTATAAACCTTTACCTTTTATGCTATGATATAATATAAGGAAAACAGCACAACATAGAAGTCTTTAGCTTTATGTGCTCATCTTCACTGGCTTTTCTCAGATTAATTTGTTTTTGTAACATATCAGCACAGTAACAGCTATGTTGGGATTTTTTCAGAAGTAGGCTTGTTAGTACCCAAATATCTAAATTTAGTACATCATACATGTATTGTTAAAACTTTATTTCGCTGCAAACCTAATCTACAATAACCCCCCCCCCCCCTTCCCCCAAAATCCTATCTACAATGGGAGGGTTTCAATGTGGAGACCATTCAGGATCTAAGTGTGATCTACTCAATAGTGACTGGAAACCTTTTCTCACATTATCAAATCATGAATTGAAGTTTTTAAAGTGATTACAAGGACAATTGGGTAGGAATCCTAATGAGAGGATGAAGTACTGGTATTCATCTCAATAAGGCAGGTTTGACAAAGTGGTGCACTTGAAGTCATATTAATTATCAGCATTATGCTTTCATTAGTTTGTGTTCTTTTCATTTGTATGTTTTGTCATGTTTCAATCTCAAGCTGAAAAGGCTTTAGAGATTTTGTACTTTGGTTTGGTACTTTTTATGGACTTTTTTTTTCTTTGAAAAAGGATAAAATTTCTCTTCCTTACAAAATGAAGAGCTTCATTTTGATCATGGCTCTTGAGTCACTGCAAAACTTAAGTCCAGCCAGGATAGTGATGGCAAACTAAGTGACAAATAATGCCATTTGTCTAGATCAGTCATGAATGATCCCAAATCGTGGTTCCCCATGGACAACACAGTCAAAGAGTATAGTACAAACTTTACTTTATAAATCAAACTACCCACGCGGAAGTCTTGACAAAAAAATAAGTTTATTTAACAAATGTTTACCTGGCTTGCTCTTGGAGGACATGTTTTTTGGTAACTTTGGCCTGAATGCCTGTATGTCACGTGCCGCTATTCCAGGATCTAGGGAGATTCAGAAACCTAAGGACCAAAAATTTGAATTCTAAAGATTCGTGGACCAACTAGAATTAGTTATCCTGATACATGTCTCTGTCTATTTTTATTATTTTTTATTCTGAGGTGGGTTTTTTTTTCTTCTTTTTTTTAGGGGGGGGGTGATAGGGTGATATATCTAGAGTTAGATATGAGTAATCATACTAACCTTGTACTGTACAACTGGTACTAAGGCAGAGCCTTCTAGAAATTATCTTGATCTTATAAATCTAATCTAGATCAAGGGGTGTAAGTACAACACAGCAGTAGCTTTTAACTCATCGTAAACCTTCAAGATTATATTTGCTTGCAAAAGACAGGCCATAAGTTGCCTTACCACAACAATGTATTTATGACAAATAGATTTTCGGCTGTGTAAGTACAACGAGATAAGCTTTAAACTGCGACGTTGTACATACAGCCCCTAGACTAGTTGTTTATTAGGTTTTAAAAATAAAGTTAAGACTAAGAATGTGAGAGAACTCAGAACGTTGGAGCAGATCTCAAAATCTATATCTGGATGCCTAGATATATAATTATAATTTCCTTTAAAACCTAGTCTAAAACTTTGAGGCACTTCTTAAGCAGCGCAGTCCCTATCTGGTGGGTAATCATATCCATGGGCGAGTGGGAAAAACAACTCGATGGATTCAATTAAATCAAAACAGTAATAAAATCAAATAAAACACCTTTCCTACATGTGTATGTCTTTGTGTTGTTATATTTTATATGTTATTGGCATGTAATGTTTGTAGTTTGTACGTAGATCTAGATCTAAGTTTGCATTAACATGATTCGCTTGTAATACGTAATGGACATAGGTCTATTACGTAATGCAATCACATGATTTTCTATTGAATTTGAGTTTAATATTACTACTACTAGTACTGTACTAGGTAGTAATTCCGTGTTTTTTTTTATTACTTGGCCAGGCCAAAATTATTTATTATAATATAGGCCTAATTAAAAAATAGGCAGATGGTAGACACTACAGTTTGACTGTTTGCTTTGACTCTGAGAAAGCAGAACTTCTCCACAACGAAATATGCTGCAGCACCCATTTTTATGGTAGACAACGCACAAGGACACTGATAGGAAATACTGGTCGGTATACATGGCACGATACATTGTACAATGTAGGCCTACATCAATAGGGCCTACATATTAGTACATGGGATGATTAAGTACAGTGTTCTGGGGTGAAACTGAGACGAGAGATAGGTTGAAGCACTGTTTTTAAGAATATGTTGTAGTTGACACATCAAAGGTGCTTGGAACTTATAAATTTATAGAAGAGACTTTGAGTAGATGCATGTGTATGTAGTCCATTAGATCTCTAGAATCTAGACCTAAATTTATCTAGATCACTTTTTGTAGTCGGATTTTGCCCAGTCACCCATATGATCGCCCATCGGGTAGGGATCGCTCTGCTTAAAGAGTGCCTTGCTTCGATTTTACATGTAATTATTGGATTTAGACAAATTTGGATGCTAGGTCCATGTATCACATCTAGAGTACTGTTGGTTTGAAAGGTTCAGGAGAGTTGGACTTCTACTTTCGTCTTCGAAGAAGCCGCCATTTTGCATTTCCAGACTGCTGGACGTGTGTAGGGACTAGGGAATTTATGATCCTGAAAATAAAACACAGGAAACTGCGGTAGGCACATAAATCATTAGGTTGTAGCCGCTGTACCATATCCTTGCGCTGTAAAGTATTTTTGTGTGTGTGCTATAAATCGCGACGCTCACTTGCAGTCAGGTGTCTCATAATTATGTGTTCCAGGAATACCCTATAGGCAACGGTGAAGGTACCTAGATTTTGGACAGTCATAGTATTGTTCTGACACCTATCCAAACAGTAAGGTAGGAAAGAAACAAGGCGGCATGGCGGGGATTGGAACTGTGCGTTCTATTCCTGGACCACCTAATGACCGCATTTCTCCTTCAGTGAAATACGTGTAGGCCTACTGCAAAAATAGAATTTCTCATGATCATTTTGCAACTACTTTCGAAGTTCGGTCCATCAAATAGAAAGTGTCATGATTGAATTGCAAATAAAAAAAGTTTCTTAAAAAGAAAGAAAAGCAGGTTTTGACAAAACTGATTACCTCAATTTCTAGGAAAGAACAATGAAATATAGCAAAGCATAATTGAGAAAAAAAAGTTAGAACAGAGCTGATAAATGAGAAAATTGTAAAAGACTTGCTTAACACAAACTTTTATTTACTCCAAAAAAGAAACATATAATAATCTCAATATACCAGGGATGTATCGAGTTATTATTTACAGAGAAAGTCTCGAATACAAGAACCATGTATTGAAAGGAGTGAGTGAATCTGGTATAGTCCGAATGAAGAAATAGCATAAGATATGCGATTATTCAGAGAACTTGCGGTCAGGTTAGAGCGGGGACCAAACTGTGGTCCACCTCGACTCCCTGGTCAGGACCATTATTTTACTTTTGTACCAGCGGGGATAAAAGTCCAATTTGTGAGAGTCACTGCAGCTCTGTCAGCTTTCGTCTAGACGCCAGCACTAACAAAATGTACGAGAGATTTGTGTTTTGGGTAATCGGTTATGTCGGGGCGGACTTCGATGTCCAAAGCCACCAATACAATGTAGGAAGAGGCGGAAGGTGTGTGTGTGGGGGGGGGGGGGGGGGGGGGCGGTGAAAGTGGTAGAGCACTGGCCAGCCAGTCATGAAGCCTGCTAGTCGAAACTCATGATCGGGAAACTTTGTCACATACCCAGGTGCCCCCGCCATTTTTCGTGTCATAGCTCGCACAATGATCAGATGTTACAATATACGACCATTTTTGTGAACTTAAAAGACGTGACGTCAAAAAGCACCTTCTCTCCCACAAAATGAGATAAGTTATTTATAGAGGAATCTCTTTGGATAAGATAAACTTTTATCACCCACAAGGGAAATTTTAGTTGGATACAATGTACCAGCAACAACAGGAAAATTGACATTGATATGAAAACATTAATGAAGTATAAGCATCGATAACTTCCCTCTTCCTCCTCCTCCTTCTCCTATTATTATTATTATTATTATTATTGATATTATTAATCCGGGTTATTAGTAATCTTCATCTATTCTTTGTAAAAGAAAGAGGTAAAAACAGTAACCCTTAGGATAATAAACAAAATACATTACGTTTATGGAACATTTGGGGACATCACACCGACGACTTACAACGCTCTAACGAAGAGAGGCCACTCTTCCCCTCTAATCTTATCCCGCTTTCCCATTTTCGAGGCAAATTTATTCTCCGTCCGTACAACGACGAACGACGAACACAAACTGCTAGGCCTATGGTTTTCAATGAGGTGTTTCCAATATTATGATCGAATGCTATCAAGAAAAAAACAACAACAAAAATTTAATGAAACGCATCTGCAATAAAAATGTGATAGGTAACTGATGCATATTTTTAGGTATGTTAAAACCTCAAGTGAACACGATTAAGCTACGTTTTAAAAGTAAGATAGATCTAGATCTAAATCAAGATCTAGATACATGTACCCTTCAGTTTGGAACAAATTTAGATAGCCTTTTTGGCTTTTACGAGTTGTGGTTCTTTGTTGAAATGGTGGGGGCGCCACCGTTAGTACTCTAAGACATTGAAAAGACCATATCTAAAGCATGCTCTTGTTGTACACACCCACTTAATATGGGAAATGTCAGTGCCTATAAAGAATATTGAGGTGTAATGTCTAATCAAGATCTAGATATATCACAATCTATATCTTTTGGTAAAATGTATAATTACATCGCATTTCATTTAAAAAAGGCTGTCTTGGCTAGCTAGAAATCTAGTCTAGGTATCATCAAGTGCATTTTTTATTTGACAGTATACTCTAGATCTAGATCCACTTTAAATAGTCTTAGATGACTAGACTCCAGCTTGGACTATCCTACACTCATCTAAAGGCTGGAGATAAGTTAGGGCCTAGAGATTTAGATATTGTTACGTTTGTTTGCTTTGGAAGAGTTTAAAGTTCTCAGAAGTGGCTACAGAAATAGATCAAGATCTAGGTCTATATATCTAATATACACTGTACATTTTTCTAGATTTCGATCTCAACTCTTTAAGCCGGCATGTCCATTTCATGTTAACGGAGGCTTTTAGAAGAATCTCTAAATGGAAAGAGGGTTGTTTTTTTTTTCGGTCATATTTTGTGATTCGCATGTTATACTCACATTCGATCAAAGACATTTTTAAAATTTATGGTATTCCTGTATTTGCAGTACACATTTATAAGGTTATGGTCTAGTGGGCCAAAATTTAAAAATGTATTTGATTTTGGGAGGAATAATTTTATTTTTTCTCATCCTTTTTTCTTTAATTATGACTACTCCTAAATGATTTTTAATCCAATTTCTTGGCGTTTTTAATTAGAGTGCTGTAATTATTATTTTTTACCAAGAAGACATCTAGTTTATTAAGCCCCTTACGTTCAATGCACCATTCGCATCATGAGAAAACCGAAACTAGAAATAGTGAGTTTTTTTCGCAAGAAGAAATAATTACTCCGGAAAGTTCTATCGATCATTTGATTCTTTGAATGAATATTGATGGCTTTAACTTAATTCCTTTTTTTCTTAAATTCTTGCAAGATTGAAAAAAAACACCCAGTTTCAATCTATTGAAGAAAAATGGAAATTAATACCTTCAGGTATTCAATGACTCAATCTAACAAACATCTGACATCAAATCTAAACTAGGCCTAGATTCTAGTTCAAAGCTTAAGATGAATACTATTTTACTAAGCAATACAACTTCAATGTTTTTTTCTCCCTAGGTCTCAATTTATATTTATTCATTGTCGATAAGACACATATTCACATTATTAAGACATGTTGTTTTTAAGTGGCCTTTTTTAAAGAAGAAAAACTATGTCAGATCTCAAATCCTCGAAACATTTTCTAGGGTAACTTGCCCCTAATGAACATTATTTAGCTTGCAAAAGTGCAATTTATAAGTGGTCTAATCAGTGTTTGCAATTTTGTTTTTATTATTATTTTAATGTATCTGTATAAAAAAATATGCCTGCAGAGGTACATTAACGGTACCTAACAAAAAAAGCTTACAAAAGTGGATTATAGTCTAGGCTTTTTTCATAAACTTTAACAAAAATTCACTTATTTTGCTGGCTTTTTGAAATTTGTTGCTTCCACCCATGTACATCACTTTGTGTGTTTTTGAACATGTAAAATTATTCCAAGCACAAAAACACTTTGTTATGATTAGGACATTGTTCAAACTTGGACTCCCAACATGGCCTAAATAATTTTTGTTTCCTTACTGAATAATGTCTTCTACTTATAATGTCTGGGCACTTGAAAAGATTATTTAAAATCAAGATATAAAAGTTTCACAGAATTTTTTTAAGCTTACATTCTAAAACCTTTTGGGCGTATTGTAGAACCAATAATGTAATCTTGGTACCATGATATTTCCTTTTTTTTTGCATTATTATTTACAGTTAGCTTTGCTTTAATTTTTATAACACAGGTTACTCACACAAAATTGAGAATTTCGCTATTAGTCAAACAAATTTTAAAAATTAAAAACCAATGAAAGAGTGAACATTAACAGATCATCTGTATTTAGAAAGTTATTTAATATAGGATCCTTTAAAGTCTCTTAATTTAAATATAACTTTTAAATAAGAGGCTTTCTAATTTTTGTGTGTTTCAATTTCAGGTACCAATGTTGAGTTTATCCAGCTATGTACCAAAAAAACTGCCCTTAGAAAATATGATAATGTATGGGTTTGTCAAAGTAACATATAGTATTTAATGATGGAAGATAATAAAAAAACAATTGCGGATCAGGACAAGTTTTAACATAGAGTATTGAATGATGGAAGATGATAAAAAAAAAATTGTGGATCAGGAAAAGTTTTCATCGCCAGTTGTGGCTTCAAATGATTGGCCAAGATTGTTAACAGAGGATAATGAGCCAGAACACGTTGATCCCAAAGAGAAAGAGTGTGAAATTTCTTCATTTCAGAAAGAAAACTGTGAGGAGAAACAGAGAGAAAAAGAAAATGACGAACATCCCAGAACAGATTTCGATGCTGAATCACCTGTTCAAAAAAGCGATATTTCAAGAAAAGGCGAATCCTTGGATTCCTCTCTTCTATTGGAGACTCAGAAAGAGATCCTCCCACAGCTGTCTGTTGAAAATCTTAAAAACAGTAACTCCTCAGCAGGGACTGAAACTATTCAAAACAGCTCGTCCACTTCACAACTTGTTAATGGATCAAATTTAGAAGCTTTTAATGGCGATGTTGAGAGTAATAATCATGCCAAAATCAACTCTGAAGCTGAGAGTTCTTTGCTGCTTTTTAAGGAGAATGTCATTGAAGAAACAATGGAGCCGTCTTCAAAATGCCCTGCAGAGGACAGCTCTCAAAACCAGTCTGGTAATGCCAGTGAAGGGACTGAAGCAGCTGGCGGATCTGGGTTATCTCCCTCACTTTCGTCTGTTGATAATGAAGAACAGACAGGAAATGGGAGCAATAAAGAGAATGAAAACAAAGAGATGACAGTAGTTGAGGTTTCAACATCTCCCTCAGTGACTTTGGCAAAAGAGAAGGTTGTTGCTACTCCATCAGCAGACGAAATTGATAGCTTGAACAACAGCGGAGATGAAAATGCCTTAGTCATTGATGATCGACCCGAACAAGATTGCGAGAGTCCCCTGCTGTTGACCCATTTGACAGCGAAATCTCTGCCGGCATCATCACCTCAAGTGGAACCTAGGGCCGCTGTTAAGACTCCGAGAGGGAGAAAGCCAGGAAGTAAGTTTACGCATTTGTAAAATGTCTCACTTTAGTGTTTCATTCGTTTTCTTAATTGTGTATAAAATTTGCAAAATATATTTTTCTCAGATATCAAGAGGAGTCTGCACAAATTTGGTCAATTATTTTTATAATTCATCTCATTATGAACTGACAGTTTCTATCATAATAATTTAAGTTAATAGAACTGAAAATTACAAGAGACCAAAAAATTCAAGATTGCGCTGTGACAAACTTGACTTATAAATGGCCTTTGCACACCCCACTTCTTCGGCTGGGATACTTTGGCAGATTTCTTGATCCCATTTTAAGCTCTCTCCATTTGTGTCTGTCCTGTGCTTTTTCTGTGTCCTTTATTTTTTCATCTGAGTGTAGTGGAATCAGGTGTTGTACAGTTGTATCAGTGTTTGATCTGTGTTGAACATTGTTGGCAGAGTTGTTTAGTTTGACCTCTTAGGCTATTTCTATGCAGGATCAGGGCTGAGAATCCTCCTTTTTTGGTCTAGGTTCCTCCTTTTTTTCATCTATTTCAAACTGTTTTCCTCCGTTTTTGTAAAAGGATCCCTAGATTTCAGCCTTTTTTGTGTTGGGGCATTCTCAGCTCTTAGGATAAAATAGGCTCCTGTTGCTCTATTAGAGGAACTGTCCTTGTCTCTTCATAGGATGTGAACAAACAGCGACCTGACAGAATCTGTTGGGACAAGGTTTTTTTTTTTCTGGGGAGATTTATAAGGATTTGTTTGTTATTTTAGTGGTGTGTCAAATGTTTAACTTTTTTAGCTGTTTTCAGTGATACGCATTTGAGTATCTGATTTTCTCTTCCTTCATTAAAGTTAGCTCCCAGGTTCTGCAGTTAATAGAGGACTATTGATTTCACAAGGAAATAATATAAATTAATTTTTGTTTGCGTTTTTAGTTTGCTTCCTTTTATCCATATATTGCTTAATTTAGTTAGGTCTAGTCTAAAATTACTTTCTGCTCTGACTTTATTAACTTCTTCCCATTGACTCTTCTTCTCCTTTATATAACACTGATGAGACTTATCTTTGCTCATGTATTAAGAAGAGGCTTTTTTCTTTATAAAATAATGGCTTGTAATTCTTCGTTGTATTCTTCCTTTCTTTGTCCAGATTCCAGACAACCTATGAAGTTAGACAAGGAAGACATAGAACATCTGCGTCTACCTGAAAAATATGGTACGTCCAAGTTTGAGCACGGCTGTTATCCAACTTTTGTTCAGAGATCATAAAGCCATCAATGTGCTAACTTTTAAGGAGAATTGTGCAACATTTTTTTTTTTTTAACTTTTAAAACATTTTTGTGTGCTGCTTCAGAGAAACTTTTTGCAGAGGTCAAATTCTGTATTTATTTTATTCTAAATTATCTTTGTCCAAGAAAGATGCACATTTTCCCAGGTATTTATTCTTTATTAATTTGCAAAATAAAGCACTTCCATGTGTAAGTTTTGTCATCAAACTTCGCCATTGATGAGGTAACTGGTAAAGTGTTGTAGATTGTGTTTATGCAAAAATCAGAACAATATTATTGGGGTACGCCTTATTTCACTGTTGTTAAACAGTCTATATCATTGTTGTATGCGACTTCCAACTGATTTTGTTAGAGCATCATATATATTGAATAATATTTCAAATTTTTTTGGTTTTATTATATAATTACTTGGTGACTTAGGTTGGAAAAGGGAACTTGTGTACCGTGGGACGAATGACGAATGCAGCAGGAAAGCGGATATCTATTACCATCCTCCCTCTGGTCGGAAATTGGTGAGCAATCTCTCAGAGTAAACAAAAGTGAAAGAAACAAGAACTGAAATTAATAACAAAATAGTTTAAACCCAGATCTAAAAAAACCCATCTTTTATCAATATGAATGCCAATAAATATATATTTCTCTCATTTCTCAGTGATCATGAATGTAAAAAAAAAAGAAAAAGGAAATAGATCAGATGTGATACAACCCTTCTACTTACTTGAGTTGTTATTGAGTTCAGGTTGAATTAGAAAATATGTATGTATTTGGTAGGGTCCTTTGAATTCTTGGTTTCTGTTTTTTTTCCTCCCTCCTTTGATATCTCCCAGCGATGAACATGTAAAAGCTAAGAAAAACAGACATAGCGAGCATTTTGAAAAGCATTAAATCCAAAGTATATATATATATTTCTTTTTTCTATTTCAGAGATCAATGATGGAAATTGGCGCTTACTGTAAGTCACATATTTTGTAAAGTTTGACTCGTAGCATACTTTCCTGATTTACGGTTATTAATTTACAGCATTTACCTAATAGATTTATATAGCATTCCAACAATTAGGTGCCTTAAAAAAAAAAAAAATTGGTTTTAAATAGCTTGCAACATTCAATGTTGCGTTTTTTTATTTTAGAGTAGTAAAATTCAGCCTATGATTTTGCTTTTCCCCCAAATTTAACGTTGATGTGTGTATGTGTCATGTGTGTGGTGTAAGTATTTGATGAAGCCATCCTGAGCACAGTCTGGTGATTTTTACATTTAGATCTTCTTTCCAAGTCTTTTTTTAAGCCTCTTGTCTTTATGTAAGATGAAATCAGCGTTTTGAAATATAAAATATATATTCTATTTCATAGTAAGTCAGTTTATATTCTTTTTCATAGTTAGTTAGTTTAAAATTCTATTTCATAGTAAGTTAGTTTATATAGGTACCAATTTATTGAATCATTTCCTTTATCTGTCACAGCATTTGCTTGGTGAAGAGGCCAATGCAATGATTGCTTTAAAAAAAAACTCTAATGTTTAGAATTTTGATCCTAACTGGCATGTTTTGCTTTCTTGCTAATTTAGTGGACAAGCAGGAGGACTATCCATTGAACAGAACTCATTTCACTTTTCGGAAAGAAAAGCTTTTTGATCCCCCTTTCGAGCTGGTACGCTCAGCTGGACAGCCAGTAAGAGCGTTCAGCTCTCCGTCTGGGACCCCCAAAACCAAAGGCTCCCCGTCTACGACCCCCAAAACCAAAGGCTCTCCTGCCAGTGTCACAGACTCACCTGGAAGAATGCTGGTAGCTCTGCCGCCTCGGAGGTCCAAGCCTTTAATAAAACATACTCCTGTAGGGAGGAGTGTAACCCCTAAGGCCTTGCAAGCCAGGCCAAGACTGACCCAGAGTGCTCCGCAGGCAAAATCTGTCAGTGTTAAGACAAACGGGGCCGGCGTCACCTTCACAAAGCTTGCTAGAGAAGCTCTTCAACAAAGTCTGTCAACCTCTAACCAGGCTGGGGCGTCGCTCAGTTCTTCCCGGCTCCAGGCTTCAGACATGCAGGCCAACTCCCAGCAGCCCAGGCACTCGACTGGCCCTGGCTTTGGTTTGAAGATGGGTAAATTGAGCAACGTCGCGGCAAGCACAGACAAGTCAGCTGCGCCTTGGAAAATGGTGGTGGCCCCCAGAGCAACCATGAAGAAAAGTCGGCCGAGGCCACATTCTCCAGACTGGAGGCCTTCAGACGAGGAGCACCTGACGTCGGACTCGGCAGACAGTGGGGGGGAGGAAAACGTGGAGGTCATCAGGCACGGGGCTGGCGACGCTGACGGAGACGACATTCAGAGAGTGATGGGCAGAGCGTCCGACCTGATAGCGTCCATCGTGAGAGAGAGCCAGCCGCAAGCGCCAAGGACCTCGAGTTACAGTGTCCCCATGAGTACTATGAACACCGGGCCTGGCAATTTCAGATTATTGCCAATGCTAACTGCTAGCAACACGCAGCTACCAAGGTATAATTTACTCTTTTAAACTGATCAATGTTTTTAAATGTATTAGTTGTGGGCATTTACAGAAGTAAAGAGTACAGCCATTAGATTTCTTGAAAATTTTAGTTTATTTCAAACCTAGATTTGAACCATGTGGATCATCGGGACTTTCCACAGATCTTATACACCTTGTTTCAAATAACGGGTATATTAAATACACACATTTCTATTAATAGCACTAGATAGCTTAAGAAAATGACGGCCCCTCTTCGCGGCATATTGGCGCGTGAGCTTGCGGTGTCTGTGGGGCGGTAAATAGGGGGGTGGGGGGTTCAGGAACTATTGATTGTGGGTCCAGCGCAATAGATAAATAAAAGCAAAATAATTACACCAGTGCGCTCTGGAGAGTCTTATTAACTGTTAAATGGCAACATTTATATTTATATATATATTATCATTAATATTATTACTGTTATTTTTATTATTATTATTTAATTATTATATTATTATTATTATTATTATTATTATTATTATTATTATTATTATGCCGATCTACAGTGAAAATACCATCTTTCTGGATAATTTCTTAGCTTTATCTTGTGCAGTTTTAGATATTTTGAGATTATAGTTAATATTTTGGTACTACTCCATTTTAATATTATTATTATTATTATTATTATTATTATTATTATTATTATTATTATTATTATTAATATCTGAGCAACTTGCACTAAAATGTACACAGTCAGTAGCACCAGGTGGAAGCGTTGGATTGACTGCTAAATAAATTAACCCCAAAAAACCCAACAATAACAAAACAAAAATTAATTTACCCGATGCGATCGACTGAAGCTGCCTCTTTCAGCTGTGATTAATTACTTGCCTTGATGCTTACTTCTTGCTGTTTATCTTAAAATCTGAAAGCGGTGGCAATAATTTCATAAAACAAACCTGTGCATCTCAGCCATCATACTCGTGGCAGAATACAGTGGTCCATTAACTTAAAAATACAAATTTGGAAAGGTTTTATGTTTGAATGTCATTTCCTGGTTGCTCCTGTCACACAATGTTTCCATCCTCCTAATAAAAGTTATTAGAAAATGCACAATGGCACAATTTCATCTCTAACAAACATATTTTTCCTCCCCAGAGTTAAATTGGCCCAAAAAGTAAGTAAATGTATACACAAATAGGAGTAGATATAGAGTCATTTCACATCTGGCACTGTTTCTACAAAAAATATGTCACTCTCGCATCCCTTTATGTTAATCATGCATAAAAAGCGCCACAATAATCTATGGCTAAGTTGACAACATGCAGAACTTTTTGCTTTTTTTTTTCTCAGAAGTTTGCACGTGACATTAGGGAAAATCTTAGTTCTTAAATTTACACTGTTACAAGCAAATCCTATTAAATTCAACAGGGTTCCAGTTGTGAAAAAAAGAAACTGAGCCTAGTTTTTAATACATAAATATTATATTGTTTTAACCTTAAGGTAGGTGTATGGTTTCAAATGAGGAAAATCAACCTACTTACCTCTACATTTTTTTCTTTTCAAATCATTGTTCATACATTTCGGCGACATGAAATATTAAAGTCAGGTAAGTTTTCTTATCAGAAATATTTTATTTTGATTTTTTTTAGTACACTAGGGTAGCCTTTTTTTTTCCCTAGCAACGGATATAAACCAAATATTTGACCTTTTTTTTTTATAAAAGTATCAGAAAAAGTAGAAAAATAGCGACTGCAAATAAATATAAACATAGACATGGCCAGCCCTATCCAATTGTTGAATTTATCAAACCAGTCTTTGAAGACTGCAGAGTAAAGCATTTACATAATTAATGTGTCCATGGACAGATGCAAAACACAAATGGAGTCTCAACTTATAATATATGGGATAGATGTAGCAAAGAGTACTTTGAAAGAAGATGCAGTACAGTCAGTGGTCACCGTGTAAAAAGTTTCCGCTTCTCCAACCCACTCCGTCTTCTACCCTACGAAACATCATTCTTTATCTTTAATTAACACCCCTACCAACATACTCCGTCTTCTAACCTACGAAACATCATTCTTTATCTTTAATTAACACCCCTACCAACATACTCTGTCTTCTAACCTACGAAACATCATTCTTTATCTTTAATCAACACCCCTACCAACCTACTCCGTCTTCTAACCTACGAAACATCATTCTTTATCTTTAATCAACACCCCTACCCACCCGATTTTGGCCTCATAAAGCGTAAGAACACGTTTTAAGAGAGCGTGATGCGTATCAGAATACTCGCGATCAGATGAGTGCGGGTGAGAGGAGTGGGCGGAGGGAGGGCTGAACGTACACGAGCCTGTGAACCTTTACAAACGGTAGACTAGGCTAGAGTTATGTAAAAAGATCAAAGAAATCTTCCTTCCGCCATCTCTTTGTCACCCGGACTTGGGGCGCCTGTGGGTCTACAGTCAGGAAACTCAAAGAGTTCTACATTGAGATGATAACCTTGCCCTTGAATGAAATCACAGGTGGACAGCAGTTGTTTCGTTACGCAAAAGTGGGTTGGTATACGATGACTGAGGAGTGAGTGAGTGAGATTGTTTTACGGCACGTCAGCATGGTAACGGCTATGTTGTGACTGAGGAGTAAATGTGACATGGCCATTCAACAAACACCCCAATTTTTAAAAAATCCCGCCCGCCTTTCCTCTCGTTTGCTTAACTTATGGGTCGATGGCAAAATTATTAACAGACTCTGAAAGGGTGCACGCTTTTTCTTTTCTCTCTCTCTCTCTCTCTCTCTCTCTCTCTCTCTCTCTCTCTCTCTCTCGTTATTTGGCCTGATTGTTGTTTGGACATTGATTTGTAACTTAGACCATCAATTTAGCCGTAAGTTAATATGTTCTTCATATTCAGCACATGTTTCCATTTCAACGGGTATGGATTAGCCGTATCCTTAACTTCACATAGTTTAAAATTTGAAAAGTAAGCATCTTGGGTGCATAATTATATGTGGGAACACACATAGACAATTTGATTGAGTTTCATGAATTTCCCTTATCCGCGAATTCACATAATTTAAAAATCTTAAAACAGAAATTTATGACAAGTTAGCATCTTGGGAGTATTTAAATCCTGCATAAATATACGTAGAACACACAGAGAAAATTTAATTGAGTTTCATGGATATTTATCTAAGTTATGATTTGAAATTTTCTACTATCAGGTTCTGTTGGTGGTGCTATTAGATTTAGTAGGTTTAAAAAAAAAATGTTCCATTTCAATCTGGTATTGGAGCATCAACCAACCAATGTCAGGTGCATCAACTGAAAATAGGTTAAAATACACAATAATCATGTTCAAACCATACGCCTACCTTAAGATAATGTCAGAGGGTTATGTAACTTCAGGAAATAGTTTTATCTATCATCATAACTTAAGATTATCTTTTTGGAAGATTGTGTACAATGAATTCAGTTTAAGAAAACCTGAAGAATAAGCTTTGCTTGATACATTTACTGCATGTACAACAATGTTGTGCAATCTGCATACATCAAAAGTTATTAATTACATGTACTGCAAACATCGCCAAATTTGTTTGTAAACTATGAAACTTTTGCTCTAGTCTTAGCCCTAGTGTTTATTTTTTTTAAATATTTGTCAAATTTTCATCGCGCCTTTGAGGGTAACTTTCTTTTGAAAATTTGCTCTCCTCAATCAAAATATATGGGGAAGAAAAGAGAGAGGCGGGGATTTGAGGGTGATGTCCTTCATGTGTAGACCACAATAATTTATAATTTGCATTATTTTAACTTTAGAAGATAATTTGTGTTTTTAGTTTAGAAACTTTTTCACAATTATTAGAGCGTGATTTTATAAGGATTGTTTGTAATTTGCTTTTCTATAATTGTCAGACGGATCCTGTGATGATAATAGAGCGACAGAGACCCTCCCTCAACCCAAACACTCCACTCCAGCCCATCATGCCTCGCTCGCTGCTTCAGTCCAGCACTTTCCCCTCCAGTGTGCCGATTGCGATTATACCTGGAGGGTTCAGGACTCTACAGAATTCCTCAATTTTCTCAAACATTTGCAGCGGGACACCGTCCGTGTTCCCTCCCCCTCCCCCCCTAGCGTCTCGCCCGACACAGGTTTCAGCCGCTCCACCCCCACTGAGGGCGGTCGGCCTGAATCCACCTGCCCTGCTGGGCATGCCACCGCCTCCCCTGGTGGCTGGTCCCCGCGCCCCGCCAGCCCTCCAGCCGTGCCCCTCGCTGCTGGACAGGGGCGCTCGACTCCAGGCACCAGGGCAGGTTGCCTTGGAAACGCAGCCGTCTCACCCACTGGCAGCACCGCCGCCCCTAGCACACAAATCCTTCACACCCAGCGTTCTGCGACAGGACCCTGAGAAACCTGGTGTGCTGCAGCATCAGGCTGAACACGCTGAGGGGGGGAAACAGGTGGGCATAGTCAGAGCGGACAGCAGTTCAGGTGAAGGAGTGTCAAACAACCAGCCGCCGACTGTGGTTTCTGAGGTTGTTGTCTCCAGCGGAGAGGATGATGATGATGTTCAATGTGTCTCACAATCTTCAACGGCTGGAAAGAAAACCCCAGCCACAGGAGAGGAGAAACCAGCGCGGAGAAAACGGCAAGCGCCATCGGACTCAAATTCATCTGACGAGGAAGTCTATGATCAGACAACCTGCTTATTCAAACGGACAAGGCATGAGAAGAGGAAATTCACAGAGCCTGTTCAGGCAAAGAAAAAGGCTCTGGAAGCTGTGAGGAATTTGGTGGTGAACAGGGCAGTGAAAGACAATCATATGGTTAGCAGTGATGAGCCCACTGGAAGCTCATCTGCATTGAGGGATATTCTTAATGAACCCGTTAAATCACATAATGCTGCACCAGATGTTGATGATATGGATGAAGAGGAACAGGAAGATGATGATGATGATGAATTTTTACCACCAGTGACCTTTGCCTCATATGCCGCAAGAACAGAATCTCCCAAATCACAGCAGGTTTTGAACAAAACAGACATCCACTGTATTTCCAGTTTTACTGCGTCTACCGATTCTCCCGCAGCATCCTCTGAATGGACGGGTAGGGCCCCCATGGTCCAGGCTCTGGGCATCGCTGAGGTCCCTGCGAAGACGAACCCGTCCAACGCCCAGCTGCTGACGCTGCCCCCGGCACTGCGAGACAAGCTCGACCTGACCCGGCCGCTGGTGCTCAGCCTGAACGGACAGGACATCGTCATCCAGCCCGCCCACGTTTTGGATACCAAGGACAGTCTGAAGGTAAATAGGACAATGTTTACAACAAATTTGAAATGCTGATGTGTGAAACACGGCAAAGTTTGCCACCTCTGAAGTAAAACGGTGACCTCATTTCTAAAATATTTAAGAATGAGATAGGACATTTTATAACTGGGTGGAACAGAACTTCCTGTAATGTGGAGAGACCAAATCTTTCCAAATCTTGTAATTTGGAAAGACCAAATCTTTCTGTAATTTGGAAAGACCAAATCTTTCTGTAATTTGGAGAAATTTTTATGTAATTTCAGCGATAAAAAGCTACCGCCTCAGGTTGTATTTTTTCCTCTTTACTACTACATTTGGTGTATCCAAACAAATTGACCCATTCCAAGACACTAAGCCAGTCATAACTCCACAAATATCGATTGATTTTGATGATTTAAAACAAGTAGCTCTATCAGAACCAAAAGAAATAAACTACTTATTTATAACAGTTTGAAATTTCGTGGTTGTGTTTCTACCAAATCTTTCTGTAATTTGGGAAGCCTAGGTCTTTCTCTTAAAATTCATAAAAAATCGATTTTCTCAAGGCATTTGACTCTCTGCTGCCCTAATTGCCTACGGCAAAAAGGGCAATAAGTAAGTAAGCAATTTGACTCTCTACGTATCATGGTATGTATAACTTTACAGGGGAAAACAACGAAAGAGCTGGCCCATCTAGCCTTTAAAATGATTTGATTGTGACAAGGAGGACAATTTGCCAAAATCAAAACTTTAAATTCCATATTGCATATATGCATAAGTGTAACTGAATTTTGAATCTCATCTGCTTGCATTCACTGTAACAACTGAGACAAGAACCAAGCGATAGTTCACTAATGGTGAAATGGTCAAAAATATTAAATCTTGTGTAGTCTTAACTTTCTGTAAAATATAGTATGAAATGGCAATCATTTATGTATCTTATTACAAAAATGTATATCTCCTTTAAGGGCTAATTTTTTTGTAAAACTTTTTTTTTGATGTATACAGTTTTAAATTCCTAAATATGTCATAGTACAAGTCCAGTCCTATAATAGTCCTAATTTCACAGCTGCTTTTGTTTCAGATAGTGTGATTCGGACTTAATCACCTTGTCCATCTGTGCAGGTGCTGGTTTTGTTTCAAATAGTGTGATTCGGACTTAATCACCTTGTCCATCTGTGCAGGTGCTGCTGCCACCTGGGACCAACATGTCTGTGAGCGGACTGTCGAAGACGATGAGCGTGTCTGTATCCAACATGACCTCAGGTTGCTCCTCGCCTCCCGCAAAGCTTACACGGAGGTCCCACCTGCGCTCCTCGTTCAGACCACTGCAGGAAAGTGCTAGCATCATGACCAGGCTTTTCCGCTTTTTTTCAATCCCACGCCTTCTCCAGTAAGTTTGAAAGTCGTAGCTCGAGTTTTTGAATTTTTCTTTCATTCACACACAAAGCAGAATGTTTAATCAGAATAAACAGCCTTAAAGAAGCTATTCATGTTTTAAATTTGTAAAAGTTATATATTTTAAACTTTTTTCATATATTGCTTTCAACTGCCTTATGATGCTTGTTGAAAACTTATTTGATCAGTGATCTAAGGATATGATATGTTACAGATGCTTTTTGATATTTCACGGTATCTTTATGAAATGTTCTCATGTACTTTTTCCTCTGTTTATTTATCAAATTTTTCATATTGTTCGAGGGTCAGTTTTAAAATGTCAACCATTTTTGGGGTTTGTACAGCATGCCAAAGTTTGACTAAAGGGATTTCATAAGATAAGATAAGATAAGATAAGATATACTTTATTGTCCATCCAAGGAAAATTTTTGTCGTGGTTACATGGGCTCTATAGTTTAGATAGACAATAATCATTGCATTGTATTAAAAACATATAATAAAACATATAAATAACATAGAAATGTATATAATATGATAATACTCTGATTGTTATAAAATCTAGATACAAAGTAGTTAAGATCTCATGGACAGGGGATAAATTAAATTATGTATATAGATAAAAATATAATGTGTCTTTAACTAGTATTTGTTTCATCTTATCCGCAAGCAACCAGTGCTCACAGCTTGTTTTTATTTTTAACATTTAGGTTGAGTCAAGTGAACAAAAGCTGGCTGAGGATGCTCTACCAGACTCATATGGTGAGTTATGGCTTTCAATCGAAGACAGTCTTTTTAAAACCATATTATGTTTACATTAAAAGCTCTTGCTCGACGTACATATGTAATGTATGTGTATTGTTATGAATAATGGAGCATGTGAGTTTTGTGTTTTTTTAAGCTGACCATATTTTATTTTTTTCATATCTCTGTAATAAAACTTATTATTGGCTTGGCAACGTTACATGAGGTGGTATTATAAAGTATCCAAACTTGTACCAAAGTGTGTGTAACATATTCTGACATTTATGTGTGAGCCAACCACATGTCTCTCCTGTACAGTGGCAGACGGTGAGCTTCAAGAACGTCTATGTAAAGGACTGGGATCAAGCCCAAGCATTTCTTCAGAAAGTCTGTGTCAAGAAACTGGTAAGGGACTTCGTTGGTTTATGTATGAAAGTATACATTTTAACATCTTAAAGAAAACCGTTGCTGCTTCAAAGCAATGTTTGTAAGGGCTTGAATTTTTTCTCTCTCCAAATCTAAGTGATTTTTGTTTTTAACTCTGTTCTGTTTTTGCTTATATTAAAATACAATTTGTTAAAAGGTTTTAATACAAATGTTTCAAGCAATTTATGTAGCTATATAAAATTGCTTCATTTTGATAATTTTTATTTAGAACTATAGATTAGGGAGAAAGGGGGGGTGTCATTATTTGTGGATATAATTATAAAAAGATATCAATACTTGCCTAAATTGGATCTGTTTCCAACCAAAGTTTAGTAAACTTGAATAAATCCATGACATAACTGATTTCTGCAGAGCTTGTCAGGTATGATTTTACGTCGAGACATAGAGTTGGAATCCTGGCAGCGCATTCAGAACATCGTGCCTGTGGTTACATCGTTGAAGGAGCTTCACTTTGGCCGCGTCCCGGCCAGTGTGATAAATGGTCTCATGGAGAAACTGCCAGAGACAGTCAACATATCGGCAGAATTCATCATCGACTCCCCATTCGAGTGAGAATTTTGATTTTTCCAGATTG
This sequence comes from Elysia chlorotica, assembly GCA_003991915.1. Classification (NCBI taxonomy): domain Eukaryota; kingdom Metazoa; phylum Mollusca; class Gastropoda; family Plakobranchidae; genus Elysia; species Elysia chlorotica. Next base: position 374,489 of record RQTK01000427.1, read on the forward strand.
AAATTTTTTGTTACTAGTCACCCTCTGGCTAGCTAATTCCTTATATTTTTCTATGTTTATTTTGTTTTGTTCCTTTGCTAATCACATCTTTGGCTTTTTCACCATGCGACTTTTTACGGTTTTAAATCTGGAATACCCGCGGACATTAACACGCCCACAGCTGTGTCTGCTCCGAGGGAATTCGAGCTGCTGCTGCTGCTACTACTACTACTACTACTACTACTACTACTACTACTACTACTACTACTACTACTACTACTACTACTACTACTACTACTACTACTACTACTACTACTACTACTACTACTACTGCTGCTGCTGCTCTACTACCACTACCACTACTACACAGCAATGACTTAAATAATGATGATGTGTTTGTGTCTTGTATGTGTCTTTGTGTTATCTGTAAGGTGTGCGTTGTTTCTTCTATTTTGTTGCTGTGACATTCTGAATGTTTGTGTTCTTAGAAATGCATATGTATATTCTTTTAAACTATGTTATTATGTGATTAGATCTTTGATTAAAATAAGATGTTTTGGTAGATGACCACTTAAAGTTCAAATCAAAATATGAGTTTTAATTTTTATATACAATCAATTCACACGTTGCAAATGCATCTAGGCATTCTTCTGATATTTCTCCTTTCCGTCTTTAACATCCGAAATTCCCTCTTTGGCCCTTGGGAGGGTTGGCAGGTCTGTATTAGTCCATTAGAAAAAAAATAACCTTGCTACAGAAAAGCTTTGACAAGACCCTCAGGATAATTTTTTGAATATTAATATATAAATTGTCTGGTGTATGGTCTCAAAAGATGTTTAGAAAAAGCAACAGATTTTGGACGGTTTTGATGGGGAACAATAGATTGATTGATGTTTATTTTTGTGTGCAGCATTAGAAATTTTATGGTCATTCATTTTTGCATGTTCCAAAAAATATCTGGTAAAGATTTATAAATGGTTGATTTAAAGAATTTTTAAAGTCTTTTCCCTTATCATATGAGAAGCAGTAGGTATTTAAACCATTCCTTAAAAAATTCTTGCCTGTTTTTTTCTCTAATCTCACTCAGTGACAAAAAAGCTGCGGGCACCAAATCTGATAAGTGAAGTAACGTCTTCATAAAATAAGGAAATTGAGATACAAATTTGGTGAAGTGTGTTTTAAGCATATATATTCTATCATTCATTAAACACTTGTTTCCTGCTTTCTCTTTCTGATCTAACCCAGTGAGAAGAAGCAGAAGGGCGCGAACCGGTGGTCGGACCGGCAGGTGGACAACATGTCCAATGCGTTGAGCTCGGTGAGTTCGGGCATGTCCCCGGCCCACGCCGCCAGCCTGTTCAACGTCGACCCCAGCGACCTGCTTCACCTGCGCCAGGACCGGACCTACACGCTCAGCCCGGCCGAGGAGTCTCGGGTCGTGCTGTGCTGCATGCGCCTCGCCCACATGGGGTTCGACGTGACCATCTCCAGCTTCCTGCTCAAGTGCCAGGAGATGTTCGCTCGGCGCTACGCCACCTCGGTGCCTGTACCGATCTTTGATGGGTGCTGCCGCCAGATTTTTCAGCGCAACCAGCCGTTCTTTCAGTGGGAGAACTCGCCCACTCAGAGCCTGCCCCTCAAGCTGGACCGGCACTACATCAAACTGGGTAACCTCTTTGCCAGCGTGTCTCGGCCATCCAGAGTGACAGCAGATCAAGTTTACATGTTTGACATTCAACCGTTTGAGCTGCTGGCAGAACCCAAGGCCACGTCACGCCGAGGAGGCGCCACTCTGACCGTGCTGTGGGCCACGGACGCTGGCTCCTACAGTGCCCGGCCCCCGATGCTGGTCACGCCCACTGAGCTTCCATCTGACCAGACACATGACAGGTTCATGGTTGGTGTCGCCAATAACGGAGTCGCTACCCCTACCCACATCCAGCAGTATTTCCGCCAGCTGATTGCCACTGCCAAAAGATTCCCGGTGGTGGTTCTGTGTAGCACCGACTCGTCCAACTTGAGCGAGAGCTTGCTGACCATGTGCCTGGAGAACCAGGTCTACCTGATGAACGTGTCGCGGGACATTGCCAAGTGTGTCTTCCCTGCCTGCCATGGCGGCCTGACCCACATGCTGAGAAAGCTGGTGCCAAACATGTCCATGAGACAGGACAACTTCCTCTTGATACTGAGAAATCTCCTGCAAAGGTCTGTCATCAACATACAGATGAGCACAAAGCTGGCGTTCACCGCCACTGGAGTTTTCCCTGTGAACCGCAGAGCCCCGTCGCAGTATCAGTCAAACAGCAGCGGAGAGTTACCTCCCTCCACCAAGCCGGTCAGTGCGGGCCTTGGGGGCGCTGGTGTCGCCGTGCCCGAACCTCAGCCCCAGGAGAAACTCGGCGAAGCAGCAGACGTCATGGACTCTGACAGCCAGTTTGGGGATTCCAGCGAGGGGGAGGACGAAGCCGAGGAAACCGAGAGCAAAATGGATGAACTCTCTGACCTCTCTGGTTCAGATGTCGAGTTTGCGGACGGGTCCCAGGAAGCTGGCAAGGTGAGCTGTCGTCCAAGCACTCTGCTGGCCAGCATGACGTTACCGGAGGACGCGGGTCAAGGAAACGCCAAACCCATTGCTGCTCCACGCGCTGACAGCAGTACTAAAGATCCTTGTGAGGCGGGAGGGAGTCAGAGGAAACGTAGAGTTAGCAGAGCGGTGCTCTGTGCAAAGAAGTTGGTACTTCATGCCAAGAGGGGCCCCATCAAACGATCCACCCATAAGTATAAACCTCTGAAACCTCTAAAACTAGTTCTGCCATCCAAATGCATTATTAAAAAATCAATTGCTGGGAACAATGTGATATCAACTCTAGCAATAAATCCATCTGTCTTCCAAACAATGGCACAGCAGAAAAACTCTAGCTTTACAACTAATCTGCCCACTACAAAATCTCCTACTGAAGGTGAGTCGAATATATCAATGAAAGAACCATCGCGCTTGATCATTGATACAGCAGATAAAAGAGTCAAAGAGAGTAAACAAACAGAGAAGTCTTTTGGTGTCAAAGTTCAGGGAGGTTTTGTTATGGGTGCTGCGAGGAAAGAGAGTACACAAGCTGAGAGTGCGGTTGGTGTTAGACTCAAGGGAGGTTTGCTTGTTGCTGACACAGGAAAAGCAAGCAAGTTGTCTGAGGCTGCGGTTGGTGTTAAACTCAAGGGAGGTTTGCTTGTTGCTGACACAGGAAAAGCGAGCAAGTTGTCCGAGGCTGCGGTTGGTGTTAAACTCAAGGGAGGTTTGCTTGTTGCTGACACAGGAAAAGCGAGCAAGTTGTCCGAGGCTGCGGTTGGTGTTAAACTCAAGGGAGGTTTGCTTGTTGCTGACACAGGAAAAGCGAGCAAGTTGTCCGAGACTGCGGTTGGTGTGACGGACAAGGAGAGCCTGACCAACAAGGCGCTGGTTGGCCAGCACATCCTGGAGGCGATCGACGCCGTGGTGGAGGACAGCAGGGAGTACGCGCGCCAGGTCGAGAGGGGGGGCAAACACGGCGAGGAAATCATGCCCGAGACGTGGATGAAGCGTCAGAGAGAGAAGCGCGCGTCTATGGATGCAATGAATGCTGGCTCCGCTGCTTATGTGAAAAAACTTGGAGAGACAAGTATAGTGCTGAAAACTTCTGCTGGTAGTCGAGGACTGGAGCAAAACCAAGATCAGGAAGAAGAGAGTGAAGAGGAAGAGGATGAGGAGGAAGATGATGAGGAGATAGAGGAGGAAGATGCTGATGGAGAGGCAGCCAGTAGCAATGATGAAGAGGAGGATGTGACTGAGCCAGGAGTGGAATGGACAGTCAGTACCCAGCCTAAACATGCAGAGGAAAAGTCTAGCAAGAAAAAGCACAAGAAACTTAAGAAAAAGAAAAGCAAGAAGGAACACTATGACAGTGATGAGGAAACTTCAGCTAAACATAGAGAAAAGAAACGCAAAAAGAAAAAGTTGAAAAAAGTCAAAAAGCAAAAGAAGCGGAAGAAGAAAAGATCAAAGTCAGATCTCGAGGAAATGGAAACTTCCCAAGAGCAGATTTTGAATGATATTGATGTTGAAGGTGGAGCTGGTAAGAGCATTCCTTCTACAGAAAATTTAGTCAGAGATGCCAAAGCTGCAAGCGAAGCTGTGGATGAATTTCAGGAAGAGCCCAAGAGAACTCTGGATGACACAGTTCCTAAAGTACCCAACTCAGAGAAACCCTCATACATTTCAGATCATGACTATTTCAGTCGGTTTGTGGACGAGGATAGTGTGGACATGGCCAAGGCTGACTCAGTCCAGGCGTGTGCAGTGGAAGAAAAGGACGTCACAGATACTTCCTCAGGCTTGGTGAATCATGTCTCTCCAAATGTGGAGCCTTCAAACAAAACTGCAGGCAGCTCCGAGCACGGCTACAGCAAGGGGGCTGGGGCAGTGGTAGGCAGTGAGGGTCGGGGTGTACACACGGGCCCAGCGGAGGAGGCCCAGAGCACCACTGAGGACAGTAGTGACAGCGACAGTGGCACCAAGATAAGCTCAGGGAGTTCTGATTCCAGCAGCAGCAGCAGCAGCAGCGGTGGTGGTGGTAACAGGTCTACTGAGGATGAGAGCAGCGAAGACGAAAGTGGCAAAGGCAGTGGGTCAGCAGGAGAGGCCAGCAGCCCTCCCAGGAAGAAAGCTGGGAAAGGTTCGTCGAGCAGCGGAGAAAGCGACTCCTCAGGCTCGGAATCCTCTCGCAGCGACAGTGAGAGTGACAGCGAGGAGGAGGAGGAGGAGGGGGTTAAGAAGAAGGCATTGACTTCCTTTGAGAGTGAGGAGGAGGAGGAGAATGCTGATTCTGAGGAGGAGGGAGAAGAGGACAAGTGCCAGCTGTGTATGAGGGCGACGCCCCCACACTCTAACGATGTTCTCATTGACTGGGTGGACTGTGATAGGAACTGCGGACGCTGGTTTCACGTTATTTGTATAAAAAATTCAAACTTCCGATCAAAATCAAAGTTCAAAAACTCTAAACATTACATCTGTCCCTCGTGCCGATGAGCTTTTGTTGGTTTGATAACGACCATCTTCGAGGAAATGTTTTTCAAGGGGATTACCCGGTATATTAAAAACCGGGGGGGGGGGGGGGGTCCGCTGGGGTGAGCAATCTGAATGGGATAGGCGGGGGGGGGGGGGGGGGGGGGGTAGCCCTGGGTTAAAACACTGGTTTCCGATGCAGGAGTTCCGTGACGATGTCGCCCCCTACTGGTTGGGTTGGTGTCAGTCTAATGTGACCGGCTGAGACAGGAGTCATGGTATCCCCGGCAGCACATAAAATTGTGCTGATGTTGGATCAACTCAACTACAACTATGTATAAAAACCACAAAGTGTGGCGATTCATTGAGGTTTGCATTAACAATAATTTGTATGCAAGACAGGTACGTGTCAGATTTTTCTTTTTAACTAGGTAAGACAGGACAGAGATGTGCAAGTTTCTATACTGATACTGTCTTGTTACTAGACCAAATTCAAGGGGAATAGTCCCAGTAATGAGAACTGGATGAATTGTTTAGTTATTCTGATGACCTATCTTGCGGTAGTTCCTTCCTAGTCTCCTGGATCTGTTAGTTTAGCACAATGTATACAGTAATTCTAATCCCTGATTGTCGTGGTGACACTGAGAAGAAACTGAAGCTGTCCTTTCTGAAGATTATGCATTGTGCGAAAGCCCAGGAGACTGAGGGTATGTTCGAACCAAGGCAGCAGCAACCCATCAACTCACAGACACATGAGAACTTATCGTCTTTGCGAAGGTTGCAGGATTTTACAATACAGGCTCTTTTTCCTAGCCAGCATCAATGAAAATAGCCCAATGAGCCCAAATGCATGTCGTTGTTCCATCTTTGTAAGTGTTTATACACTGCCTAATTTGACTACTACACATGAAATACCGACCTATGGATGAGAACCTTTATACATGTATTTTGAAAGCTTTATACATGTTGCTTACCTTTTTTCTTTAAAAACTTTTCTCCCCGCTCATCTTATTTACAAGCACTTTAAAAAAAAATGCCGAATGGCGTGGCATAGACCTATCTACTTTTGTATTATTTTGTTCCTTAATGTAGAATCTGATTAAAGAGGCAAAAATCTGCTGAAAAAAAAACATTACGTTTTACACCAGCTTGTTTGGTCGTCCAGTCAATGCTACTTATGCTACCATATTTTTGTAGGAGACGTAAGACTTGTAGCCCAACATGCTCTGACTGTAGGTATTATAGATTGGCTCTATGAGCTCGTTTCAGCGTTCATTCTGGTTCAGTTAGCATCAAGCTCTACTGCTTTGATAGATTTCAAAAGGAATTGAATTTGGTTTGATTATGATCCATGTAGGAATACATGTAATACTTTTTTTTTTAATGTAACAGAAGAGTTGTGTCCATAACAATCATGTTAAATGTATTTAGAGTAAAATGCATATATAATTATGTGTATAAACATAGAATCACATTGCTTGCCCTCCACTGTAATGATGAACTTGTTGCATGATTTGCTTTGTAAAAACAATTATATTTAGAGTTAATGCTGCACTCTCGACTTTGTGATTCTTTATGGACAATAAGTAACTTGTAAGTTGTATGTTCAAGTCAACCATAAAATACAAATAGCTATTATGAATTTTTAAATATTGTTTTATCATGTACTTTGCTGACTTCATGGGCAATACATGTAAATATACATTTGACAAGTGCAGCATAAATGTTGTGAGTATACCTGAAATATATATAAAACAATTGAAATATGATTTTACAAAAACAACACAATGTATATATATAATATTATCTGAAACCACTTTGTTGTTAGTAATGTTACCATCTTGTTCATAATCATACTCATAGTAAAAATTTCTTTGGGTAAGGGGAGGGAGGTATACAGTAGCTTTGTTGCGTGGGTTTCAAGATTTATTATGTAATATGGATGCTCTTTAACTACTAATAAGTATGCTAATTATGATTTTTACGTATGTAACCATCAATCATATTTTGTATTCATCTCCACTTGAAACGATGTCTTCATCAATTTGGTCCATTGATTTCATCATCAGTGTAAAGCTGGTTTGATACAAGTCTGTTTTTGTATTGCTATATGTATTTGCTCAGTTGTTGTCCAATGTTTCTTTCTTCTGTTAGTTAGACAATGATCTCTAAGTCCAGCTCTCAGTTTAATACTTAGGCCTATCAGTATGGAATGACAATCTTCAGTGACACCAGCAGTGTTAAACGATTGATATATTCCCGAGAAGGAGATGGTCAGACTCAGAGCTCCCACAGTTTTGCTTAAGTAGGAACTAGGATGTATGTAGAACTTCTTGTACAGCAATGTGTTGTTATGGAACACAAGCTAAGTTTGTTCCAAAAAACCAACAAAGCTATGATTTTGGAGAGCTGTTTGGGATGTCAAATTCAATTGATATTTACATTATTACATGTAACACTACTGTAAAAAAAAAAGAAATTTTGATTTAGTTGGTCTTATCTATATTTCTGCAATTTATGTAAAATACTAATGTAAAACTGACTTACGAGTAGGGCTGATGCTCTACAAGTATATTTAGGGATGATATTTGGAACAACTGGGTATACTGGATTGCTGGTTTGTTGGTTTTTTTTTGGGACAAATATGTGTTGACCAAAAAACTTGAGCTTCAAGCTTCAGGTTAGTGTCCCATATAGAAAATAGAATAGAGAGCCATATTTGAATCACCTCAGGAATAAATTACTGCTCAGCTGTTTTTAGAGCTTTTAATTCTCACCAGCTAGGTGCAAACATTATTTAAATCATCACGGACATACTGGTTAAGGCTAGGAGTTCAAACAACTTGATTCGAGTTTTCTGGTTTCGTACAAAACAGCACGGACATCATGGTTAAAGCTGGGAGTTCAAACAGCTTGATTCGAGTTCTGGTTCATCTTTTAATCCCAACCCTGCCATTTTGTTCTTCACTGGTTTGGGTTGATTTTGACAATAATATCGAAGCAATGTAAAAACTGTACCCGGTACTCGATAGGGTATCTCGGCTCTGTGTCTTTCTGTATGCATGCAACTTGTCAACTCAAACATTAGCCTGGAGACCAGCATACTAGACATTACTAGACTGCCTTGTTGCTGATGTCCTTTAGAGCAACAACCAACCCACTGTCCACAGGTTCCTATTCATGCATGTTTGGACTAGTTGGCTACTCATCAAGTTTCTGTTTAATTTTGATAGGCTGCCTGTAGGCAGTGATCAAGGTGCCATGAGACAAATTGTTTGGTGCAGATTTTAGCCTCTCACACCCACAGTTTGAGCCAATCGCTATCTGAGTTTCACGGTCATGTGGCGCTTGAGGCCAGCCCGGGACAGACTGTGATGTGCAGTGACACGTACACTAATAGGCTCTTCAAGCATATGTGACATGTTTAACTCAGGTTTTTTTTACCAGCTGCAAAAGGTTGATTGTCATTGGTTTCATAGATTTTCCTCCAGGTTGAACTACAACTTGTACCAGCAATCCTTTTGTCAATCTAAATGAACACATAACCATTGTTTTAAGGCACTTATTCAGGCCTATTATGTTATTTCAATAAAAGATTATGTTTATACGATCAATGTAAGATTTATCTTTTTTTCTTACAAATTGACCAATGCTGTCATTTTTGTGGTCCAAGTGGTAGTTAAAATTTATTAAGAATGAATGTCAAGTGGATGTATGAAAAGTAGAGCAGCAACAGTATAATTATGTATACATGACTTACACTTACTTACTGAACGAGTGACAATGCATGTTTATAAAATGTGTGCTTATAGACTTGATAATGAAAAATAGAACCCTGTACAGCATACTCACTGCTTATTTCCCCCCATTACTTAGTTCAATATTGCTGTGCAGTGTTCTTTCATTACACTGATTTCCAATGGTGTTATATTACAGCCATGTGAGTTTGTTCCATGTACATTTATTTGGGTCCAATTTAATCGAGTTGTTTGGGTTGACATTGAAAACACTGCACAGTGGTTGTCTACATTTGTTATTCACACATACACACACACACACAAAAACAAAACAAAAAAAAACAACAAGTAATTCAGAGGTCGCCAATAAAATTGTTCTAATCTCTTATTTACATTTGTTTTGTGTGTGTAAATCCAATGCAAATTGTTTAAATCAATAATTTTTAGACAACTTTTTACTCCTGATAATAAAGGAGACACTAGCACAAGCAGTAACAGAACATTCTAGACTTTTAATTATTATTTGAAGAAAACAAATATACTCTGGAAATTGAAGTGTCATTTGCATAAGTTCTTTATCTAATTTGGACTGAAAAGTAAATTTGCTTGTTTAAAATAATTTAATATTTTGGCTTGCACTGCGACATTGCCTCTGCAAACCTATTTTCTTCCCCAAATGATTATCAAATATTGAAATATTGAACTGGGTGAACCAGGCTCTTGAAGTTATTCATGGTGGGTTAAAAAGCACTATGCCCTTTAAAAGGTTGAAAAAAATATAACTTTATCATTTCCTCAACTATTAAAATACTTTGAATATTAAAAAGGTCTCTCTCTCTCTCTCTCTCTCTCTCTATATATATATATATAGCTCTCAACCTATTGGCGACCCGTGCCTGATCCACTCTGGTTGCCTCACAGGTGTAGCTCTCAACCTATTGGCGACCCGTGCCTGATCCACTCTGGTTGCCTCACATTAGTCACAGTTGTAGATCTCAACCTATACATATATTGGCGACCTGTGCATGATCCACTCTTGTTGCCTCCCATTAGTCACAGTTGTAGCTCTCAACCTATACATATATTGGCGACCTGTGCATGATCCACTCTGGTTGCCTCACATTAGTCACAGTTGTAGCTCTCAACCTATACATATATTGGCGACCCGTGCCTGATCCACTCTGGTTGCCTCACAGTTGTAGCTCTCAACCTATACATATATTGGCGACCCGTGCCTGATCCACTCTGGTTGCCTCACATTAGTCACAGTTGTAGCTCTCAACCTATACATATATTGGCGACCCGTGCCTGATCCACTCTGGTTGCCTCACAGGTGTAGCTCTCAACCTATTGGCGACCCGTGCCTGATCCACTCTGGTTGCCTCACATTAGTCACAGTTGTAGCTCTCAACCTATACATATATTGGCGACCCGTGCCTGATCCACTCTGGTTGCCTCACAGTTGTAGCTCTCAACCTATACATATATTGGCGACCCGTGCCTGATCCACTCTGGTTGCCTCACATTAGTCACAGTTGTAGCTCTCAACCTATACATATATTGGCGACCCGTGCCTGATCCACTCTGGTTGCCTCACATTAGTCACAGTTGTAGCTCTCAACCTATACATATATTGGCGACCCGTGCCTGATCCACTCTGGTTGCCTCACATTAGTCACAGTTGTAGCTCTCAACCTATACATATATTGGCGACCCGTGATCCACTCTGGTTGCCTTACATTAGTCACAGTTGTAGCTCTCAACCTATACATATATTGGCGACCCGTGTCTGATCCACTCTGGTTTCCTCACATTAGTCACAGTTGTACATCTAACATATCGTGACAGGGATAGAGTCTCTTAGTCATAGACTAATTTGGTAGGTAAACCTCCATATTTCTTGTTGAGCCACATGTAGAATTTTTGATTATAAGAAAATTGAATCCCTCTTTTAATGGCTTGCATCACCAGGTATAAATGAATCTTAACAAAACATGAAACATGAGCTTTTTAATGTAAAATTAACGCCTGAGAAAAATGACAGTAAATTCACAATTACATTGTTTTGCACATCGTTGAATAACGCACGTGTTTTACAAAATGATACTTTTCACACATGATTTGAATAATAATTATGCACTATAGCAGATATAACTGTGAACTGGTTTGGTAATCTCGCTTGAAGAGAACAATTAAGCCTTCCTCTCCATCTCAATAGTGTTCTAATAATCGCTATAACCAGAACATCTTTGCATTGTTTATAAATCATGTTGACCTACTTTTTTTAAAGCTCCAGTCAGATTTAAATATTTAATAAATGTACCAAGTAGTTACCTTAATAGAGTGGCGTCAAAGATTTTCAAGTTTTAAGGGGCAGTCTTTAAAGTTAATTTTCAGCATGGCATGTAAGTGGCAGTGGTCCCGGGTATCGAACTAATCCTCTCTCTCAGTCTGCAGGGAGCCACTCAAACTAATAGTACCGGTAACCAGAATAGTGACAGCCCTGCTCAAACAAAAAGGATCTCGCATATCATATGGGATTTCAAATAATAAATACATGTACATGTACCAAGTTCGTTTTCATTGTAGCGACTCTAGCCATACAGTGACAAACGTGAAAAGTACTCAGCACATCCACCAACTTACACGCAGCACAAATAAACTTTACGAAACATCTTATCTAAATTATGTCTTATATTCCTAATCCTACATTGAAATACATGTAGGATGCATCAAAATAAAACAATATCACGATACTCTCGCCAGTTGTCCGCAACCAAACCATGATAAGGAATCGTTTGCTTTTTTCCGGCACTGCATCTAGAAACAGTCCTTGTTCTGTCACCAAAGCCAACACCTTTCAATTACATGTAATACAAACCAATAGTAAAATAAATAATCTATACCACTAACAGTAAGCAGGAATGGCCGCAACCAGCAGAGTCTATGCGTCACGCAGAGGTGTACAGATTCCGAGCTGAAAACAACAACAGTTTCAGGTTAGGCAGGGCTATACACATCAAAATTACATGCATTTGTCCAATTAGGAAGCTTTGATCAGGTTTGTTGTTGTTGTAAGTAGCCTAGATTTACCAGAGAACGCTTCATTGACTAAAAAAAAAAGTGGCCACTTGAGATTCGAACCGCTAACGGGTTGCTCTGACGACTCTACCTGATCAATTCAGTTACACAAGACCCGTTAAGTACAAAAGGAGACTTTGAGGTGCCAGATCTATGTTGTACTTCTACACTTATTTCGTCACAAACGGTTACTGTAGTACACGTAGGTGTATATTGTTTCATTTACACTCATTTTCTGTGAGCGCTAATTAATAGTTTTACCTCTACACTCGTTATCTGTGAGCACAAATAGTTTTACCTCTACACTCGTTATCTGTGAGCACAAATAGTTTTACCTCTACACTCGTTATCTGTGAGCGCAAGTAGTTTTACCTCTAGTCCTCACACTCGTTATCTGTGAGCACAAATAGTTTTACCTCTACACTCATTATGTGTGAGCGCAAATAGTTTTACCTCTACACTCATTTTCTGTGAGCACAAATAGTTTTACCTCTACACTCGTTATCTGTGAGCACAAATAGTTTTACCTCTACACTCGTTATCTGTGAGCGCAAATAGTTTTACCTCTACACTCGTTATCTGTGAATTCTGTGAGCACAAATAGTTTTACCTCTACACTCGTTATCTGTGAGCACAAATAGTTTTACCTCTACACTCGTTATCTGTGAGCACAAATAGTTTTACCTCTACACTCGTTATCTGTGAGCACAAATAGTTTTACCTCTACACTCGTTATCTGTGAGCACAAATAGTTTTACCTCTACACTCGTTATCTGTGAGCACAAATAGTTTTACCTCTACACTCGTTATCTGTGAGCACAAATAGTTTTACCTCTACACTCGTTATCTGTGAGCACAAATAGTTTTACCTCTACACTCGTTATCTGTGAGCACAAATAGTTTTACCTCTACACTCGTTATCTGTGAGCACAAAATGATATTGCAATCTTTGGTCGCACAAAGCAAAGCTCTACTCTAGTTTTACGGGGACGGGAACCAGAGCCGGATCTCCTGGTTTGGGCTTATCACCTACTGACACCGATCCAACCGGTCGGGAAACACAAGGCGGCCTGTGAACCCCCAACCCTCTGGTTCGAAGTCACGCGTTCAACCCTTGGGCTAGCTGTCCCCCGCAAAGGATCACGCATTTGACAAATCATTATTATAGTGTATACACATTTTTGTAAGTGCAGTGGTAAACGAGTACGTGTAAATACCAGCCTAGATCTGCAGTGTATAATGTGGGTCTACTAAGATTACCCACAGTATCCCTGACACGACATCCCATATAAACGTTGGAATTTTGCTGTGCAAACGCCAACCCCCTTTTGCGCTTAGAGAGGTCAGAAAGTTCAAAGATTCAAAAGCAAGATAATTAGGAGTAAAACGGGAAGAAATGGAAGTACAATCTGGTGTATAAAGCCACCACCAACAAAAATAATAATGTTTTGGAAAAAAAAAACATTATGGAGAATAAAAACAATTGGAGACTCTTAATAGTATAATAATACAAATTTTTAAAAGTAAGTTATGCATGCGTTTAATAGTCAAAATAATTTGTGGAAAAAAGTGTGACGGATACAAAAGTAAACACAATGTAATTAGAAGTATGTTTCAGGGGTTTTTAAAGCTATTTCCTACTGCTTCCTGTTTTGGAAATTTAAATTCTATTTCAACCACTGCTGTTACTTTTCTAAATTTTCCCTCGCCACCCACATTTGGAATGGCCCCAGAGTCCATGTGTCCAACCACATTTGGAATGGCCCCAGATTCCAGGTGTACAATCATCCTGATAAATCAAAGGCGAGGAGTGACCTCTCCGGGTGTCGGTGCAGGGCAGAAGACAATATTGAATCCCTAGCGCAGTAAGCCAGCGCCGGCTCACACTATCTGGCCAATTTCAATCGCCGGTGACAGTCGCGGCCGAGACGGCTAATCTCCCAGCACAAGCCAATCCTCCCCGGCTCCAATCACACCAGGCAAAGTTTATATTCAGATAAAGTTTTTATTGTTGGATACGAAGACAAGACGAAGCATTTGCATAGTTTGGTAAGCAAAATGGTTGCAGCACTTGGCGACGAGGAGCCTGCTTGTATGGTCTGTTGCGTGGGACATCTGTAAGCAGTGATATCGATACGTGTTGAATGAATGCGTTACTTTATTTTAAGCGCACACAGTGCAACTGAAACAAAAAACAATCTTTTCATTAATTTAATTTGCGCACGAAGAACCATATTAAAAAGCAAGAGATACCTTAAAGAATTATTTTTCTACCCGTGGTTCTGTTTTTTGTTTGTTTTTAGAACATCGAAAAAAGGAAACTGTAGCTTTTTTTAGCACCAGTTCATCGTTACAGAAGCTTTTTAAACGTGATGTTTTTTTTAAAATAGAGTTTGGATAATTGGAATTTTGAGTGCCATTATCCGGAAAATGCCTCTTTGAAAATAATAATTGTTGATCTAATAGAAAAAATAGATTAGAATATTTTGTGAGGAAATAGAGCCCCATAAAGCACAAGGAAAGGATTACCAAGCTGGTCAGTGTCGATGGAGGAACCTTGACCACTCATGTGGCGTCTCACGGGACCACACAAGACTGACCGCCAGTGTACAGATTTGCTGCACTCACTGGTCTTTTCAAAGTGGAACATTTGGAGGTCTGAAGGGTGTACTTTCCTTTCTGTGTGAACATCTTTGCTGGTGTTACCGATTCTGACCCTGTTGGGTTTTATTGGACGGCTAGAGAGCGCCACGGCTGTGACTGTCATGTTAATTGTTATAAAAATCTTTTTTATGTCCTTTTTTTATAAACGTTCATATAAAAATGAATAGATTAGTCCATGTGGAAAAAACCGCGTAGTTTCACCAAATACCTGTATTTTATTCAATAATTTATCTCTTCAACTGTATACAATGTACTATACTACTAAGCAATTCAACTGTATACAATGTACTATACTACTAAGCAATTCAACTGTATACAATGTACTATACTACTAAGCAATAGGGGAAAATATATATAACCAGTCACAAGAAAAATAAAAAGTGACCCGAGAACAAGAGATATCCTGTGAGATCCGCTTCTTAACAACAACAACAACAACAACAACAACAACAACAACAACAACAACAACAACAACAACAACAACAACAACAACAACAACAACAACAACAACAACAACAACAACAACAACAACACCACCAACAACACCACCACCACCAACAACAACAACAAAAACAATCATAACAACAAAAACAACAAAAATAGCAACAAAAACAGCAAAGCTGTGTTGTTATCTTAATCTAGTTAATACTGATACAATCAAAAGCGTTCACTTCAAGTGATCCACATTCTTTGAGTGGGGGCAGCCAAACCATCTGGTCCTTAACAAGTCAGTGGTCAGTGTCTCTAAGGTACTGTACCGAGGAAGTCCTTGGAGAACGCTGAAATGGAAACTAAAGGAAAAAGGACTCTTTCCACAGTTTGCTTGTGCTGTCACAAAACCGAAGAGACGAGTATGGAATGTATCAATGTGTGGGTACTACTTCTTCTTTCCTAGTCAGTAAAGCGATTTTAGATTTGCCATGAAGAAAAACATTGTACATGCACTCAATTATTTCTTCAAAATTTTTTTGTCAAACAATGAACGTTTATTTTATTTCCTTACAGAACCACGAGGAAATCGCACGATAGGCCTAGTCCCTTCGGTCGCAACAAGGAAAGCGCTTTCCCGTTTACGTCTACCGGAGTTTCGGTGAAATCTTGTACAGTGATATTCACATGCGACACCCGTGTGACAATAACCATTACGCTTTTATAGCAAGGGAAATAGTTACAGCGTTCGCTAACCATTACAGGGAAATAGTTGCAACGTTCGCTAACCATTACAATCATTTAAAATAAATCTATTCGCCTATTATCATTGCTTTAAAACGTATGGAATTTCTCACCAGGACAATTAATTAAAGACGCTTTGGTGTTACGAAAAAAAAGCTCAATTCTTAAACAGTCGATTTTTGAAGTATTAGGATATAGATCCATACTTTAGAAAGAGGTTTTAACGAGTTTCTAACATTCACATTCCCACTGCAGACATGATCACAGAATAAATCAAACGAATGTTTCAGAAAATTTACACTGCCTTCTTTAACATCTTTTGATTGGAAATACCGTAATCTGTTGGATATCCCTGAACATTTTCTTTCGTTTTTTTCGCATTCAAAACTGTTACGGAGTCCATACTAAACTGTAAGCCTCGCAATGTGACCTTGGTAACCAAGTGACCTAAGAACAAAGTTATGACACTAACTTGATGTAGTGAATAAAAGATTTGACTTGGATTTTAGTTTGGTACTGATAGGTCTCCCGGTGAATCTTACAGAGAAAGGATGTGAGTGGGTATGATCATTTTTTCTCTACCACGAGTTCTCACACCAACCATGGTAGCTCGCCACAAACAAGTCTGCACTTTTTTCGCCATCGCCTATGCATTGGTGTTTTTCGCCTGTGACGCAACTCAAATCTCCAATGGCGGCTCCATCAGTCTACAGTTCGTCAACAGAACAGAGCGGGGATGGGCGGTAAGTGTATCTAGCTTGGCCACACTCTCTCGGTGTTGTTTTAGTTCGATCCATTGTTGTATGATTCATGAATTAAAAAAGCAAGCCAGCAAAACACGAACATGCAGCTTATCGAGTTTATAGGTTCACTTATCAGCGCCAATTTAAGCATAATACTTTACTTGAGTTACTTCTGTCTCTTATGGAGATGTTTCTCTCTCTCTCTCTCTCTCTCTCTCTCTCTCTCTCTCCCTCTCTCTTCTCCCCTCGTTCTCTCTCTCTCTCTCCCTCTCTCTTCTCCCCTCGTTCTCTCTCTCCTCTCGTTCTCTCTCTCTCCCCTCGTTCTTTCTCCACTCTCGTTCTCTCTCTCTCGTTCTCTCTCTCTTCTGGTTTTCTCGTTCTATCTCTCTCACTTTCTATTTTTTTTAGTCTCTCATCTCTCTCCTTCTCCTTGCCTCTGTCCCTGTCTTCTCTCTCCCTCTTTCCCTCTCCCTCTCTCTCTTCCCCCCTTTCTCTATCTCTTTTAGCCCGCTCATTTCCCACTCTTTCTATATATTCCATATATTACTTAACCAACAATGCTATTCCTTTTCGAACAAGATCCATGCCTTGGTGAAAAGCCTCACAGTCTAATGTTCTGCATAATAAAAAAAGGAAGCCTTTATAAGAGAAAAGGTGATGACATTTACATGTAGTTTTATAGTTAAGCAGTATTGAGCATGGAGATCCATTCATTTAAACCTGGACGTCGCTTCCTCCGACCAAAGCCTGTTTAACTCGATGTTGTGTTGCAGGTGCGTGTGGACTCGCGCCTGGCCTGGTCTCTGCGCGGATCCCCGTGCTCCCAGCCCTGCTGGGCCAACTCGTCAGTCGGGTCTCGCTCCAGGCCAGACTCCCTGCACCGCCAGCAGAGCTACTACGGCAGGGGGGTCACAAGGAGGGGAAGGAAGCCTTTATAAGAGAAAAGGTGATGACGTTTACATGTAGTTTTATAGTTTTGAGCATGGATTTCAATTCATTTAAAACTGGACGTCGCTTCCTCCGACCAAACACTGTTTAACTCGATGTTGTATTGCAGGTGCGTGTGGACTCGCGCCTGGCCTGGTCTCTGCGGGGATCCCCGTGCCCCCAGCCCTGCTCCGCCAACTCGTCAGTCGGGTCTCGCTCCAGGCCAGACTCTCTGCACCGCCAGCAGAGCTACTACGGCAGGTGGTTCACAAGGTGGGTACTTTAGCTGGAGCTACTACGGCAGGTGGTTCACAAGGTGGGTACTTTAGCTGGAGCTACTACGGCAGGTGGTTCACAAGGTGGGTACTTTAGCTGGAGCTACTACGGCAGGTGGTTCACAAGGTGGGTACTTTAGCTGGAGCTACTACGGCAGGTGGTTCACAAGGTGGGTACTTTAGCTGGAGCTACTACGGCAGGTGGTTCACAAGGTGGGTACTTTAGCTGGAGCTACTACGGCAGGTGGTTCACAAGGTGGGTACTTTAGCTGGAGCTACTACGGCAGGTGGTTCACAAGGTGGGTACTTTAGCTGGAGCTACTATAGCAGGTGGTTCACAAGGTGCGTACTTTAGCTGGAGCTACTACGGCAGGTGGTTCATAAGGTGCGTACTTTAGCTGGAGCTATTGCGGCAGTTGGTCTACAATCAATGAGTGGGATGTGTTTAACAGAAAGAATAGATTAGTTTTACATGAGATATAGTTTCCCCACTTTAAAGTTAGGAAAAAAAAACAGCTATATGTCTACATCTACGCAATGAAATATAATTGTGAGTTTGATTAATCGCAGATTTTTGAATTTTCTACGTCAGCGAGATGTGGCCCACAAAGCAAGGGAACAGAAGGACCCAGATAACCTCATCAGTGGACAGGGACATTTTGGCCTATGTCACCGAGGTCGATGAGGTGCTGGAATACGTTGTTGAAAGCTCTAGTTTTACGCTTTATCTTGAACATGCCGATTCTACATTCACTCTAAGGTGAGCGATTCTTCAGAAATATTCATATCCCACAGCATTCTAATTGATATTCGTTTTTAACAGCATTCTAATTGATATTCGATATAACAATGAACTGAATTTGTGAACTATGAAATAAGAAACGAGGACTAAACAAAAAAGAATGATTGTGCACACATATCGCAATCACCTAGAAATCCCCAAAGCGATAGAATGCTCAGCTTTCAGAACTATCAGCTTCATGCCTCATATAACAACACAATTTGAAAGTAGTTCTTGCACAATTTACAAAAAAAAAAAAAAAACTTTGAAGGTTGATCTGAACATTTTTTTTCGAGAAAACATTGAAACTAGAAATCACCATAACAATGCCAGAAAAATAATTATATAGATGGCAAAAAAGACTTACCAGTAGCTCCAGGTACAGTTGTGTGTCACAGTTTTGACTTGGGTCTGCAGCCTCCAGGGCCCACACTGGCGCGACACTCACAACCTGCAGGGCCAGGCCAAGCACCCCAGGTGTCTGCTCCACGTCAGCACGGTCAGGCTCCAGGCCAGGAGCGACACGGGTCAGCCCAACAACAGCCCAGTGGCCAGCTTCAGTCCGGTCTACAGGTACGGAGATGGTCGGAGTGGGGGTCGGGGGGCGGTGGAGGTGGCTAGGTCTGTGCACAGCTGATACCTTTGGTTTGTTGGTTTTAGAACGGCCTTACAGCGTCAGAAACTAAGCTTTATCAGCTGATCACATTATTGATGAGAAGATGAGAGGAAGTCAACCAGTAAAAAACAAGGGGGCCAGATCGAAGTAGGGGGATCCCTTGACAAGAAGCGGTGTGCTTTACACTTGAGCCACCCCTGTGTGTGTGTGTGGGGGGGGGGGGGAGTAACAGTCGGAAAAAATATAATCTTTTAGGGCCACAAAAATATGACTTAAGAAAGAGAGCAGCATGTTTCACCAATAATAATTATGCCATTATCAGTCATTAATGTTGTCCATTATGGGTTTTTTTTGTCTACCAAGGCGTCCCCTGAATTCCGTTTTCCCTGGATTATGTGTCTGGTCAGAGGACATCTAATTCTTTTTTTGTATCTAAAGAAACCCGTCTTTTTATTTACTCCTGCTGCATATGGTTCTCTATTGACCACTAGTTGTTTCAGGGTGCAGTTGTTTGTGCGTTTTTTTTTTTGGCTATGCCCAGCACTTTTCTGTACAGCAATGTTTTAGCGGCTTCATTCTTCATCTGTGTGTACGCTTTCAGAACCTTTTTTTATCTTCAGCTTTTTTGACAGGTCTTTGTCTTTCCTATTTTAAGTCAAGATATCTAAAGTCACAAATCTATTCTAGCTATTCTACGCTGATAATGCCTGATTTGAAATCTGACTTTCCTATGTGCACAATTTTTGTTTTCTGTGCACTTAGTTTCATGTTTTTTCCAGGCCTTTTTTTCAACGATAGCACTCAAGAGTTTTGGCGTGTTGCCATGGTTTCTGGTGCACAGATCAGTGACATCTGTGTAGCGTTTTGATACCCCCCCCCGGCCTAATAATGCTTTTTATTTCAATGTTAAAACAGAAAGCATAGCCGTCAGACCAGCATGGTTCTATTTATACTCAAAGACTCGACTGTTCACAGAGTGAAGATGGACACTGTCACCACCGTTGAGATTATGACGTTTGACCCAGATGGTGACACGGTCGTCTGTAGCCAATCAGCATCACGGATTCCAGCTGCCGCACACACTGTGGTCAATAAGGTATCCAAATCTCTAAATCATCATTATCTACACAGTTGGTTGTCGCCAAGGCTTCTAAAAATAGAAGGCCAAGTCATCGATTTGAAAGAAGTGGAAATAGCTTTGAATATCAAAGATAACAGTGGTATCTTTGTATTAACTATTTTTCAAAGTATAACATGATTTAAACGACTTACTATTTTTTATATTTAAAATGGGAGTGCAAAGGGGTCAAATCACGAACTTCAACTTTTACTGCAGATTTGTGTCTATTTCAATGAATTTGCTTGTTGATTTTCAAAGCCAAGGATAACCTGCCTCTGAAGATTCAACGCTCCAGCTTTCATGGGGCCAACAGTAATTTTAACTTATTTGTGTATCGAATCTTTGTTGTTGTACTCCAGCAAGTATGTTCGATCAAACTTTCAGTGTCAAAGGCCAGTGACATGATTTTTGTTTACCATAAGCCCTTTTTTTTTACCTTAGAGAGGAATATTTATATAATATATCCAATTTTATTTTTTATTGATGTTCTGTTCGTGGTCTAGGGCTAGGGACCAAATAACATACCGAAAGCGACTTTAAAACAGAACAGCGCATGGACTAAAACTTCTTTCGAAAAAAAAACTACCAAAAACACCAAAGGGAGAGAGCACTTGAATGCTTTACTTTAATTCGAGGGTGACGATCCAGTGCACACAGAGAGAGCTGCCTCTAAGACATCTCCGCCAGGACAGGCTTAGAATTACCAAGATTTACACTTTTTAAGTTGAATGTGTACAGAAATCAATGGCTTTAACAGAAAGTATAAACGGTTAAAAATGAAAAGGAAATTATCTTTGTATGTTTTTCATAAAGTCTAAGTGGGCCTCGACATATCCTGTCTGCCTTGCATCAATATAATTATATATAAAACTAACTCCAGGACTGCACAGTAACGATCCACCCCGACGCCCAGTCTGGCTTCCTGGACGGGAACCTCTACATGGCCGAAGTTCTGCTCGAGGACTACAACGCCCGCCCTCTGCAGTTGGAGGGTGACGTCACAGTCTACAGCCCTGGCGCCCTCAGGCTCGGCCAGGCCAACATACAGGTGGGCTCTAAACTGGAGTACAGGCTTCTTCAGTTCATTTAAACTGGATAATAAAGTCAAGGCTTCTCACGTTTATTTAACTGGATAATAAAGTCAAGGCTTCTCACGTTTATTTAACTGGACATTAAAGTAAAGGCTTGTTAAGTTTATTCAACTGGACAATAAAGTGAAGGCTTCTTAAGTTTATTCAACTGGATAATAAAGTAAAGGCTTCTCGCGTTTATTTAACTGATAATAAAGTGAAGGCTTTTTAAGTTTATTTAACTGGATAATAAAGTAAAGGCTTCTTAAGTTTATTTAACTGGATAATAAAGTAAAGGCTTCTTAAGTTTATTTAACTGGACAATAAAGTAAAGGCTTCTTAGGTTTATTTAACTGGACGATGAAGTAAAGGCTTCATATCTTAAGCCGTTTAACTTAACTAGAATGCTTTTGTCTGTGGCTTCTTTTTGTCAACTCTTAGTATGGTCAAATTAAGAGAGAAAAAAAAGGCTTGATTAGTTTAAATCTAAATTTAAAAAAAGACTCACACTTTGACTTTCAAACAAATAAGCTAAAGCACCTGGATGCTCTCGCTGTCTGGGAACAGAAGTGGACTATGTGTTTTCATCCTGACAAATGGCAAGTCGTTCAGGTCACCAGGAGTGCACCAAGACGCATCCTACTTTCTCCATGGCTTGAAATTACACATTGTTGATGCGGCCAAATACCTCGGTGTGACTGCCTAGTCCAATGGAGAGTGCGGGTAGCACATCAATGTTTTTGGTTAGTAATAGAAATAAACTTATTGGTTTCATGCGACGCAAGCTAAAGGCTAACTTGAGGGCCATCAAAGACCAAACCTATATGCTCCTAGCGCCCAAAACTAGACTATGCAGCTGCAGTATGGGACCATTACAAGAAGGAAGATATCGCCGCATTAGAAAGAAGGCAAAGACGTGCAGCCCACATTGTTGCAAATCGACAAAAACATCAGCAGTGTGGGTGACATGCTCCAGATTCTAAACTGGGAGACCCTGCAACATCGTCGCAAATCTTCCAGACTCGCTCTCTTTCTTGTGATACTCTACGGCACTGCCAAAGCAAAGTGCGGTGAACTACTGCCACCTGTGACGCTAAGCAAATGCAGTCAGGTTTCAAACAGACCATTAAAGGGAATCCCTGCAAGAAAAAAAATTTTGACAAAGGCTTCTCACGTTTATTTAACTGGACAATAAAGTGAAGGATTTTTAAGTTTATTCAACTGGACAATAAAGTGAAGGATTCTTAAGTTTATTCAACTGGACAATGAAGTAAAGGCTTGTTAAGTTTATTCAACTGGATAATAAAGTGAAGGATTCTTAAGTTTATTTAACTGGATAATAAAGTAAAGACTTCTTAAGTTTATTTAACTAGAGAATAAAGTAAATGCATCTTAAGTTTATTTAACTGGACGATGAAGTAAAGGCTTCATATCTTAAGCCGTTTAACTTAACTAGAATGCTTTTGTCTGTGGCTTCTTTTTGTCAACTCTTAGTATGGTCAAATTAAGAGAGAAAAAAAAGGCTTGATTTTTACATATGAAATCAACTTTTAATATAGTTTAAATCTAAATAAAAAAGATTCACACTTTGACTTTCAAACAAATAAGCCAAAGTCTGGATGCTCTCGCTGTTTGGGAACAGAAGTGGGCTATGTGTTTTCATCCCGACAAATGGCAAGTCATGCAGGTCACCAGGAATCGCACCAAGACTCATCCCACTTTCTCCATGGCTTGA
The DNA here is from genome assembly GCA_003991915.1 of Elysia chlorotica. Classification (NCBI taxonomy): domain Eukaryota; kingdom Metazoa; phylum Mollusca; class Gastropoda; family Plakobranchidae; genus Elysia; species Elysia chlorotica. Next base: position 397,425 of record RQTK01000427.1, read on the forward strand.
AATTACAAATTGTTGATGCGGCTAAATACCTCGGTGTGACTGCCTAGTCCAATGGAGAGTGCGGGTAGCACATCAATGTTTTTGGTTAGTAATAGAAATAAACTTATTGGTTTCATGCGACGCAAGCTAGAGGCTAACTTCCTTGTGATACTCTACGGCACTGCCAAAGCAAAGTGCGGTGAACTACTGCCACCTGTGACGCTAAGCAAATGCAGTCGGGTTTCAAACAGACCATTAAAGGGAATCCCTGCAAGAAAAAAAACTTTGACTACAATCCTCCATTCCAAAACCAACAACAACAAAAAACAGTGCGAGAATGGAACGACCTACCCAAGGAAGCTGAGAATACCCCAAGTGCCGATGCTTTCCTAGAGAGGATATCGAAGATTAATTGAAAAATTCTTGTCCTTTATTTAGAGAAATAATTTGAATTAAATATATAGTTTGTAAGTAGAAAATGAAAAAAATGTATATACCATACATTCAAAAATATCTAAGCGCTTGTGAACCAAACCTGCCAGAAACCAAACCTGCTAATTTTCAGCATGTTGAATTTGAGGCGAAATAAAGAAGAAGAACAAGTCGACGTTTTCAATATGTGCCCGGAGTCTACCTTGGCAATATTAACTGTATATATCACAGTCTCATTAAGGATATCTCATAGGCGTATTTGCGTTTTGTCTCATATGTATTCGAATTAACATTCCTCTATTTTCCTGTCCCAAAAATATACAGATCTTTAACCTATTAAAAAGTTTGATTTAGAGCCCAGCGAAGAAACCATAAAACCGTTGTGGGAAAAACAGCAACTAGAAATTACTTGAAAAGACCGTTACACACTAGAGCCAATTCACATTATTATCCATACGGTTAAGAAGATACGTAGCGGAAATTGTTTAGCCTTGTAAGGATTTATACCTATCTGTTTGTTTGTATCTGATATCGATACGAGATTGTAGACAAATGTGTATGAGTGTATAGCTTAGTGCTTGACAAATGGCAACTGGATATTTTTTTGAAATTTCTTCCATTGCTAGTTTGCCTTTTTCGTGGAGGGAAATCAGACAGTTCCAGCGATCATCCCGCCTACATGGGCAGACAACTCGGAGATCTGGATCTACGCAGGCGCGAGCTTCAGGACCCGGATATTCGCTGCACCGTTCGACGCCAATGCTCGGTAGGTCCCCAAGTACTGTCAGTTTTAAAAACGTTTGCGTTCTGCGGATCATTGGTGAAAGCAGCACTCCCCCAGTTCTGAGCACTGCGCTTAGCTCCACAGACGATCATTGTCCACAGAAGCTCGCATGGGTGGCTGCCCTGCCCTGGTCGGGCCTGGCCCAGGAAACACGGAACTCCCAGGCTGCGTCCTGTCCAATAGAACCTTGGGCAATCAACTTCAAAGCCACATCCTATTCTCTTTACCTTTTCTTCCACTGTGGTCCTAGTTTTTAAGAGTAAAATGACATTCGAAAACTACTTTGGTGCATTTTAGTTAAGCTGGCTGTAAAGTAGACGCATTATTTTGTGACTAGTTCCGAACAAAGTTTCATCAGAAATGGGTTATTACGAGTATACGTTGCTTGGTTATAAAGCTTTTAAAAATTAATTTGCAAATAACATGTGGTATAACTTATACCACGACACTGGTATGGGCTATTGACGCATCACTGTTTAGAGCTATCGATGTGATTGTAACGGCTAAGATGTCCTTTCCACAGAGGCAAGCAAGTCACGCACAAGTTTAGTAGTGAATTCACAATGGTCATCTCGCAACTGAACGCTCATGGTAATATTTTTGCCTTTTTAGCATGGCATGTTTGTACATGTGGTTGCGTTGTGTGGGCCTACCCCCGTGAAACTGGGCTCTCACTGCTGTTCTCTGTATGATTCCACTAGACCACTCGTGGCTGTTGACGTGACGACTTTGCCTGAGGTCAACCTGACCACAGGTCATCTAACCGGCCACCCCGCCAGGTCCATGGACGGAGTGAGAGTGCTGGACATTCACTGGGTGTCCTCCCAATCGGACGTCGGGACGTGCATGGTCCGGGTGAAGGCGAGGGACTCCGCGGGGTGAGGATGTTGTTAGACCGAAGATAACAAGGCTCCTCTTGTACGTCTCCTATATCTATATACCTTTTAGAGACAGGATCCTATAGCGCGATATCTGGGACTGGGCCAGTCACATTATACTGACGTCGACCCAACCAGTAGGGAAGCTGAGGTTTCGAAATGGATTCGGCACGCGGGCCCCTGCATTGGAAGCCGCTACTGTGACGCCATCGTTACCCGGCTTCCCTTTAGCATGATTAGATTTCGCAGGACGGTCATCGCTTCTCGGTGTAATCTGCACTGTTAAATCTAAGCACCAGGCGAGTGCACCCGGGGCCTGCTCTAGAGCGTCTAATTACGACTCTCAGTCTCAATGTTTACTTGATCTGATAAGGCTTAATCTCGCGGGATTTCATCTGAAAATGAACAATTATAAACCTTTGATCACATCGCCATGATTTCAATTTTGATTTGATTGCAAAGAAGACACTGTTTTGTTTATCTAACTGCGCATTCTTTCATCCCTTTTATCTTATTGAAAAAACCCTCAAAGGCAATTTAAGCATGATAATTAATTATTGGACAGGTACCTAAATGTACTTCGACAAATGAAAAATATCTGAAAAACGTTCACAGGAGAACTTTCAAATCAACGCCTCTGCAGCTTCTGAACTACACACTAACCTAAACGGAATGGAAACACATTAACCCTGTCGTGAAAATAGACATAAAACTATACACAAACCTATCGCGGAATGGAAGCACAATCATTAACCCTGTCGTGAAAATAGACTTAAAACTATACATTAACCTATCGAGGAATAGAAGCACAATCATTAACCCTGTCGTGAAAATAGACTTGCATATTTTCTTTTAATGCTGTTTTTTCTACAACAGATTCTCGAGCGCTGTCCTCAAATACAAAGTTATGGTCAAAGGTAAGAAACTTAAGGTATGAGTTACCAAATCTCACAAAAGTGTAACAGTGTAAAGTACGCGGGATTCTATTGAGAATGTTACTGTGCATGACTCTTCATGGTCCATATGAACATTCTGAGCATTTCTGTAAAAAATTCTATAAAAGAAAATTGACACCTAAATTCTTGACCAAAAGAGTAAAGAAACTCTTTACTCTTGACAAAAACACATTAAGTAATAGGGTTTGAGTTTTAGAGATCATGTACACACATGCATTCATTAAGACTAAAAATGCAGTTAACCTAACCGTTACATTCCGCAAACCAATAATTAGAGCTAACCACAAGGAAAAACACGCGTTACATTCCGCGATTCTACACACAATCCGATAAAAGAGAGAATCGCATACATTCTGCTACTACTGTTTTTAAATGCTTGAAAAATTGGCCCTGCAATATGTACAAGAACTTTTGCACCTTAATCTGAGCAAGGCAACTCGCTGTCTAAGATCTACAAGTGATAAAACGTTGCTTTTTACGCCTAAGACTATTGTAAAATCGTTTGGCGACTGATCATTCCAGTGTAATGGACCACATTTTTGGAATCGTTCCCACGAGAGATTGTGGAGAGTGCAAGCCTTGAGGTTTTTTAAAAAGCTCTGAAGAGTCATCTTTTTAAAATTGTGTTCGATTCATTTTTAGGCATTTTTGTTCATGAGGGTTATTTATTATACAGAATTAAAAAGTTGCATTTTATTCAATTTTTTTTTATTATACTTGTTTATGTGAGATAATATACTGCATGATTATTAATTTTTTGCAGACATCTGTTCATGACAGTTTGTTTATTGCATGCCATTTACAGATACATTTAAGTATATTATGTTTAGTTAAAATATTTTATGGCATGACATTTTACAGATTAATTTGATGTATATTTGTTCGAATACGTTTATTTAGTGCTTAGTGTATAGGCTACCATGTGAAGCGCTTTGGTTTTTACATAATTTGTTTTCAAATAATTTAAAAACCTGCGTGTTCAATTAATGGCATGTATATGTAATATACGGTATAAAATATATTACTGACTATTTCCGAGTCTTCCGACCGCTAACTTATTAAAAAAATAAAAACAAAAAAATGAGAAAAGCTGGTGTTTTGAACCGCACACCATACAAAACTGAGCGGAGTGTGAGCCGCTTGTCTTACAGTTCACGCCAGTGTTTAGACATGGAAGTGGGAGTCCTACAAATGGCCAGATTTCACAAACATTCCGACCCAATAGGCCAATGCCAATTACAAAATGTTTCTCCAGAAACCAGTAGCTTTGTTTGTTTACCTGTTGCTTTTCACATCTATTGAAAAATCATTTGATCAATCGTTTAGTCATTTCCTTCACAAAGATGCCACGTTGACAAACAGACGGTTTAAAACGTGTGGGTTCATCCATCCTAGATATCGCCACCAAGTTCAGGGCAAGACAATTTGCTCGTTACTATTGACAACCTAGGCATGAGAGAGAGTTGCATCTAACACTGTCACTGGTGAAAAATAAGATATAACCAAAGAGATTCCCCTATAACTAACCATATATAACTTTATTTGTCCTTTAAAGGCACATTTGATGGTCCGTATATGCAGCATAACAAAACAGTATAGACAGTTACGACATGAGTTATTACAAATATCGATACTCCTCACAGCATCAATAATAATAATAATAATAATAATAATAATAATAGGCCTTACACGAAAAATTAACAATTTCGTCACCAATATCAATGTGGTCAACATTTAGTGAATTCAGTTTTGCTGTGGTAGCACATGGTACAATTTCAGTTTTTTCATCATTCATTTTGAGCTTGTTGCTTGTTAACCAAGCTTTAACATAATAATGATAATGATAAAAATAAAAATGTTTATGTAGGTATATATTTTATTTAGTGTACATGCTTACTCTTTCTGTTTCAGAAATGCCGGCATTCTCCAGCACTCAGGTAAACTTTATACACAAAAATGACCATGCACATATGTTTGCACTCGCAAAAAGTAATTAAATTCCTTAACAATGTATCTGTTTTATATGAAGATCGACGATTGAGTTCCTCTTTTACGTGAGAAAAGGTTAAAAAAAAATTACATGTACTTATATTTAAAAAAAAAAACAACAACCAATAATTGGAAATACAATGAATATTGAATAGTTTAACCTAAACGCAATTTATAAGTAGACTTTAAAACCTAGTAGGATGCTATGAAATATAAGCCAATAATTTTAATTTATATCAACAACAGTCTCTGTATAGAATACTAAAAAAAACAACAATTGCAGAGATTAGCTAAAATAGCCTAAACGCTTCACTTTACATGTACATACTCCTTTTTAACGTTTCCACAGCACGCTAAATAGCTCTTTTAACGTTTTACAGCACAATCTTACGGTAGTCCTTTCAATTTTTTATGACACGTTGCAAAGTTCTTTTATTCTACCTGACAGAGGATGGTGAGTTCAAACTTCCTGGATCTACCAGAAAACGCTTCGGTGACGTGTCCCCCAAACACTTTCTGCATGTTCGCCCTCCGTGTTCACAGATATTGGAGGTGGGTGGGGTCCTAAACCTCCAGATCTGTTAAATTTGCTGGAGCCCAGACATTTATGAAGGGAATCCATTGCGTAGCCTAGCCTGATATGTTAGATTTGCTGTGTTAGATTTGCTGGAGCCCAGATATTGCGTAGCCTAGCCTGATAAGTTGGACAGTTTCTCAGTCTCACCCTCTGATTGCCAGAATTCTCTGTTTAAGCTACTGGACACAATTTTGACGTTGTTATCGAATCTGTCGAATTTTTATACGAAAGTTACAACTGATAGTCAGGTATGATGATTATATTGTGATACTAAAAAATTAATATATGAAGCAACATGTTGTATGCTAAAGCTGCACAAGTGTATTGTTAAAATTAAATCATACAAACGGTTAACTAGAGAAGAGAGTAGCCCGGTGTCAAAGAAATGTTTAAATGTTTTCTCTGTAATATTGTCTTGCACAGTGTAACAATAGTCCGCTCTGACCTGCAAAACGTAAGCCTGCAACTACACGATGATACACCAATGTCACGAGTGACACACGATGATACACCAATGTCACGAGTGACTGTCACATTTCGCGCAAATTCTACTTCGTTTGGCTCACAGGTCATGTGTATGAAAGCAACCAATGACAGTACTGTTAGGTGAGCTATAGACAATCCACTCGCACTCTCTCTCTCTCTCTCTCTCTCTCTCTCTCTCTCTCTCTCTCTCTTTCCCTCCTACTTTTTTCTATTTTTGTAAAATATTTGTCTTCATTTCATGACATGTTTCAATAAATATATTTGAATAAATCTGACGATTGTCAGTTTTAACTAAAAAAGAAAGAAAATAATGTTGGATTAAAAAATCAAAAATACAGAAGAGAGAGAGAGAGAAAGAGAGAGAGAGAGAGAGAGAGAGAGAGAGAGAGAGAGAGACAGAGAGACAGACAGAGAGACAGAGAGAAATAGAAAGAGGGAGGGAGAGGGAGGGAGAGAAAGGGAGAGAGAGAGTATGGTGAGTCAAATATAATATATAGACTTGTGTAATTGTAAATTCTTGATTAAGAAAACAAAAAGAAAAACAAGAATGAAAATAATTAACGTTTCAACCGGTTCATCCGCTTCAAGCATACAACCAGGATTTATTAGCATCTAAGTTACATTCGTTGTTTTGCAGCCTCCTCAGTGTTGCACATGTCGAGGTCCAGTGTATGTCCGTCAACATTTTGAATACAGGTAAGGATCAGTAGTGCATTAGCAAAGTTTGTTTTGTTCCATTTAATATACGCGCTCAGTTGTATGCATAATAAATAAAAATTATTTTCCTTCACAATGACATGAAAAGAAAGATGGGAAGCGAGACGAAGAGAGAGAGAGAGAGAGAGAGAAGATAGATGATGAGATGACAGACGTAGAGAGATAGAGAGAGAGATACAGACAGACAGATAGAAAGACAGACAGAGACGGAGTCAGTGACATAGACGGAGAGGCGGACAGCTAGACAACAGACAGACATACAGACAGATCAGCAGACAGACAGACAAACAGAGACAGAGACGGAGACGGAGGCAGCGACATAGACAACAGACTGACAGACAGAGACAGACATGCAGGCAAACAGACGGCAGACTGACAAACACAAAAACAAACAGAGATAGGCAGATGGTTAGAGATAACTATAGATAGATAGATAGATAGATAGACGCATAGATAGATAGATAGATAGATAGATAGATAGATAGATAGATAGATAGATAGAGAGATAGATAGATAGATAGATAGATAGATAAATAGATAGATAGATAGATAGATAGATAGATAGATACATAGATACGTAGAGAGATAGAGAGAGAGAGAGAGAGAGAGAGAGAGAGAGAGCAGATGCGGAAAAGTGAATGAGACGACTCTCGTAAACGAAAAAAAAACCTACATGGAGTTAATAAACAAAAGGAATCTCATGGATTCGAAGTTGAACAGAAAGGATATACAATAAAAGTGGAAGTAGGATAGAGGCGAAGAGAGGGTGATCAGAGAAGAGTAAGCAGGGAGCTGTTCTGCTGCTGAAGCGGTTACACCAAAACCTTCTTATTTTGTCTTTTATCAAATTAGTTTAACTTTGTTTCGTTCATGCTCACTCCAGTGACGGCATCAATCGCGGCAACCAACCAAACAGCGTCAACAGCAACGATGTCCATGCTGCCACCAGTGTCCGACCCGTGTGTGAACAGTGGCTGCAAGCAGGGCTCTACCTGCCAGGCCACGTCGCCGACAACGTTTGTGTGTCGCTGTAAGCCGTTCATCACAGGCACATACTGTGAGACAGGTACGGGTCATACGCTTAGAGATTAACCCGCTTTTTATTGATTTTAGAGCAAAATAGTCTATGGTTATTTCATTTGGTACGTTTTATCTTGCCCTACTAAAAATCCAATTTGATAATAATTTAATAAGGGGGAAGATTACATTCACAAGTTCAGACATTTATTTCATACGGTGAACGCCCCCTCCTATATAATCCTCAAAAGTCTGCCCTTTACATAATACAAGGAGCAACGTCACACAAAGTTTCCTAAAATACCACACCCTCCCATAAACTGTAATGCAAAAAAAAAAAACTTGTATGCACAAGCGGCAATGATATTTACCTGGCAACTGAATACTGTGTACAATTTTGGCATACAAAAACTCAACAAAAGATTTCAACTACCCGGCAACGCTACTCATCTTTGATAAGGCGGGTTTAACTGATGGTTATGAACAAGCCCCTTCTACTACTAGTAACTATTAATTTGTCATGATTGCGGTCCTCAGCTATCGACCCGTGCACTCAACAAGTGTGCAAAAATGGCGCTACCTGCGTGTCCGATGTAGTCAGCTTTCCCGGGTTTTTCGCTTGTCAGTGCATCAAAGGTTTCCAAGGGCAACAGTGCGAGATAAGTGAGTTTGATGTACTGTTGTTGGCAATTTTGAATATACTGTTTTTAAGTATTAGTTCCACAGTTATGGATATAGAGTGGCTGCATGCACAATCTGAAAATTTCAAGGTATATGTAAGGCGCATTTGAGTTTTGCTTTTGCAACTACAGAAACGAAACGTTTTCAAAGTTATTTATACTTTTCTCCTGAATTTCTTTGATCCTCAGTTCAAATTAATGACTTTGATCTTATGTTGTTCTGTTGTTATGTCATACAGTGGTTTTAAGTTACGCTGTTTGTACCTTGAGCCTTTTCCAACATTGTATATTTTTAATAGGAAAGTATACACAGAACCATGTTATTATGTTAACTGACTAAGCTTTTATATAAAGCAAATTGGGTACAAGACCTCCCAGTGCTAGTAGTAGTATTGGCGCGAACCGATACCATGGTTCTATATGTACATACTTCAGCGCTCACTCAGTCTAGTTATTGGCGGGAATTCCAGCCAGCACCCAATAGTTGTTTTTTGTTTGTTGTTGCTATTATAAAGTTTTGAGGTTCTCCAGACATTGACGACTGTGCCCCGTCGCCATGCATCAACTCGGGAACTTGCGTGGACCACGTGGACGGGTTCTCGTGTCTTTGCCCCCCATACTTCACCGGCAGTTCCTGTCAGACACGTAAGAGTTAAATACTGACAGACATGTTAAGGGCTAAACAAGGCAGGACACGTAAGGGTTAACCAGTGTCACAAACGTAAGGGTTAAACACGGACAGACAAGTAAAGGTTAAACTATGCATACACGTAAGGATTATACAACCAGACACATACGGGTTAAACAATGCCAAACACACACGGCTAAACAGTGTCAGACACATAAGGGTTAAACACTGCCAAACACACACGGGTTAAACTCATACGGGCTAAACACTACAAGACACATACGGGCTAAACAGTGTCAGACACATAAGGGTTAAACACTGACAGACACGTACATGTTAAAAACTACCAAACATGTAAGGGTTAACCAGAGTCACAGGCGTAAGGGTTAAATCTGCCAGATATGTAATGGTTAAACATTGACAGGCGGATAAGAGTTAACCACTGACAGACATGTATCGTTCAAACACTGACATATTTGTATTTGTTAAGCTAGGGACAGACCTGCGCACATTTAACCACGCCAAGTCTGGCTTTTCTCGGAAAGATTCTTACTGCGCACATAATTAAATTTGTCTCTAAGCACAATAGGAGAGAGGCACATTATACTGCTTAAATAGGTGGGGTTTTTTTTAAATTTAAGCAAGTTTAATGTATGATTCAGACTTCGTTTGAATTTGTTTTACATGCGCTTTTACATAAAATTTTAGCAATTAAATAATTATTTTATAGTTTGGTCCTGACTTAGCAGTGACTTCTGAATGGAAAGAAAAGACACTAAGAATCGAAGTTGTTAAAAACGCCAGGGTATAGTTAGTAATAAAATGCAAAAACATACGCTCTCTATGACTCTTCAAGGGCTAAAACATACGCACTCTGTAACACTTCAAGGGCTAAAACATACGCTCTCTATGACGCTTCAAGGGCTAAAACATACGCTCTCTATGACACTTCAAGGGCTAAAACATACGCTCTCTGTGACACTTCAAGGGCTAAAACTTGAAAACTATGCACAGATGCCTATCAATGGAACTCTGCGGAACTATGTGACGCTTGAAGGGTTAAAATATGAACTCTCATCGACTCTCATCGTTGCTTGAGGAGTTAAAATATAATTTTTGGTTAACTGTAAATGGACCAAAGTCGAAAATCGTAATTTTATTTAAGTACTTTTTGTCTGATACTAAAATATTGACCTTAGTTATTAAAGTTCTCGACCTCCCTCATACCGCGCGCACGCCCTAACAAAGATGAAATAATGTCTCTTTTTCAGATGGTTAAGAGTTTTTCATACTGCACATCATGAAATTTACGTTCTCTCTCATGGTCTTCTAAATAATCACACCAAAAGCTAATAATACTTGTATTGATAATACCACGCTTTCATAGACAGGTGACCTTAACTTTACAATAACTAATATAATTTTTCTGTTTGGTATTTATGCCCTACACTTTAACCCGATAACGACGACAACGTTTGGTACCACCACAACCTGGACTGGCACGACACCAACCACGCCACCAGTGTCCGACCCGTGTGTGAACAGTGGCTGCAAGCAGGGCTCTACCTGCCAGGCCACGTCGCCGACAACGTTTGTGTGTCGCTGTAAGCCGTTCATCACAGGCACATACTGTGAGACAGGTACGGGTCACCAAATTTTTGTTTTGTTCTACAAGTAGTTAAACAACCAATGTACATGTATACGTCGCTACACACGCAAATCGCATGCGTGGTTAACCCTTTCCTGCACTGCGTGTCAGGAGCAAATCGCATGCGTGGTTAACCCTTTCCTGCAATGCGTGTCAGGAGCAAATCGCATGCGTAGTTAACCCTTTCCTGCACTGCGTGTCAGGAGCCAAGCTCAAGCTGTAGAGCGGGACGCCCCGATTTGTCCCACGATCAGGCAAATGTTTTGTTGAATTTCCAACTCCACATGGGCTGGGTCGGTGTCAGTAGAATTTGTGACGTGCTTGGACAGATGGCTTGGTATTCCCTGTTTTGTCCTTTGTGGCACTTCCCCAAAATATTCGATGCGATTTTCATTTGAATTAGCCCGTGCCTGCATTTGTTGTTTGTTGCAGGTTTTGTGACCTGTTCATTTGTGTTTTTCTTGTGACCCCCAGCTATCGACCCGTGCACTCAACAAGTGTGCAAAAATGGCGCTACCTGCGTGTCCGATGTAGTCAGCTTTCCCGGGTTTTTCGCGTGTCAGTGCATCAAAGGTTTCCAAGGGCAGCAGTGCGAGATAAGTGAGTGGTGACATTTCCCTCTGACAACTCATTAAATTCTCGTTCTGGCTCAAGCTTCTCATTTAAAAGAGCTCTTTAATCTATTTAGTAAATAAAAAAACAACAACAGCAACAGCAACAACAACAACAACAGCAACAAGAGAAACATCAATAACAATAAATTATGATTTTATGATTGCTTCTATGTGACCTGCCCTATTCAATGACATTTTCTTAAATTGTTTTTTTTAATTAGACTTCTTAAAACTATTGCGTTTATCTCAGTTATGTTTTGATGAAACTATAATGCTACAGTCACTAAAAAACCACCGTTTTGGACATAAATTCTTCAGACATTGACGACTGTGCCACGTCGCCGTGCGCCAACTCTGGAACATGTGTGGATCAGGTAGACGGATACTCCTGTGTTTGTCCGCCAAACTACACCGGCAGCTCCTGCCAGACACGTGAGGGTTAACACTGTTAGAAACGTAAAGGTTAAACACAGATCAAAAAATGACCACTCATTGACGTTTCAAGGGCTAAAACATACGCTCTCTGTGACGCTTCAAGGGCTAAAACATACGCTCTCTATGACGCTTCAAGGGCTAAAACATACGCTCTCTGTGACGCTTCAAGGGCTAAAACATACGCTCTCTGTGACACTTCAAGGGCTAAAACATACGCTCTCTGTGACGCTTCAAGGGTTAAAACATACGCTCTCTGTGACACTTCAAGGGTTAAAACATACGCTCTCTGTAATGCTTCAAGGGTTAAAACATGAACACTCAAAGACGCTTGAAGGGTTAAAACATGAAGTCTCATCGATGCTTGAAAGGTTAAAACATGATTTTTGGTTTACTGTTAATGGACAAAAGTTGAAAATCGTAATTTTATTTGAGTATTTTTTATCTGATACTAAAATTATTGACTTTAATTATTAAAGTTCTCGACCGCCCTCATACCGAGCGCACGCCCTAACAAAGATGAAATAATATCTCATTTTTCAGATGGTTAAGAGTTTTTCATACTGAACATCATGAAATTTACATTCTATCTCATGGTCTTCTAAATAATAACACCAAAAGCTAATAATACATGTATTGATAATACCACGCTTTCATAGACAGGTGACCTTAACTTTACAATAACTAATATAATTTTTCTGTTTGGTATTTATGCCCTACACTTTAACCCGATAACGACGACAACGTTTGGTACCACCACAACCTGGACTGGCACGACACCAACCACGCCACCAGTGTCCGACCCGTGTGTGAACAGTGGCTGCAAGCAGGGCTCTACCTGCCAGGCCACGTCGCCGACAACGTTTGTGTGTCGCTGTAAGCCGTTCATCACAGGCACATACTGTGAGACAGGTACGGGTCACCACGTTTTTGTTTTGTTCTACAAGTAGTTAAACAACCAATGTACATGTATACGTCGCTACACACGCAAATCGCATGCGTGGTTAACCCTTTCCTGCACTGCGTGTCAGGAGCCAAGCTCAAGCTGTAGAGCGGGACGCCCCGATTTGTCCCACGATCAGGCACATGTTTTGTTTAATTCCAAACTCCACATGGGCTGGGTCGGTGACAGTAGAATTTGTGACGTGCCGGGACAGAAGGCTTGGTATTCCCTGTTTTGTCCTTTGTGGCACTTCCCCAAAATATCCGATGCTATTTAAATTTGAATTAGCCCGTGCCTGCATTTGTTGTGTTTGTTGCAGGTTTTGTGACCTGTTCATTTGTGTTTTTCTTGTGACCCCCAGCTATCGACCCGTGCACTCAACCAGTGTGCAAAAATGGCGCTACCTGCGTGTCCGATGTAGTCAGCTTCCCCGGGTTTTTCGCTTGCCAGTGCATCAAAGGTTTCCAAGGGCAGCAGTGCGAGATAAGTGAGTTTGGGATGTACTGTTGCCGCTAATTTTGAAGATCCTGTTTTTAAGTATTAGTTCCACAGTTTGGATATAGAATGGCTGCATTGACAATCTTAAAATTCCAAGGATTAAGTAAGGCGCATTTATATTCTGCTTTTGTGACTCCAGAAACGAAACTTTTTCAATGTTAATTATACTTTTCTCCTGAATTTCTTTGACGCTCAGTTCAAATTAATGACTTTGATCTTATGTTGTTCTGTTGTTATGTCATACAGTGGTTTTAAGTTACGCTGTTTGTACCTTGAGCCTTTTCCAACATTGTATATTATTTTAATAGGAATGTATACACAGAACCATGTTATTATGTTCACTAAGGTTTTATATAAAGCAAAATTGGGTACAAGACCTCCCAGTGCTAGTAGTAGTATTGGCGCGAACCGATACCATGGTTCTGTATGTACATACTTCAGCGCTCACTCAGTCTAGTTATTGGCGGGAACCGATACCATGGTTCTGTATCATACTTCAGCGCTCACTCAGTCTAGTTATTGGCGCGAACCGATACCACGGTTCTTACATACTTCAGCGCTCACTCAGTCTAGTTATTGGCGCGAACCGATACCATGGTTCTGTATCTATCATACTTCAGCGCTCACTCAGTCTAGTTATTGGCGGGAACCGGTACCATGGTTCTTACATACTTCAGCGCTCACTCAGTCTAGTTATTGGCGCGAACCGGTACCACAACCACCACTCCAGCCACATTTCCAACAACTACAACCACCACTCCAGCCACATTTCCAACAACTACAACCACCACTCCAGCCACATTTCCAACAACTACAACCACCACTCCAGCCACATTTCCAACAACTACAACCACCACTCCAGCCACATTTCCAACAACTACAACCACCACTCCAGCCACATCTCCAACAACTTCAACCACCCCTCCAACAACTCCAACCACCGCCCCAAGCACCCCTTCGACAACAAAAACGACCATTACAACAATTACAACCACCACTACAGCCACACCCCTAACAACTTCAAACACCACTTCAACAACTACATCCACCAATCCAGCATCTACAACCACCTCTCCAAAAACAACAACCACCACTCCAACGAGCTCTCCAACAACTACAACTACCTCTTCAACCACTCCAACTACCTCCCCAACAACTTCAACCACCACTCCAACAACCCCACCAACTTCCACTCCAACAACCCCACCAAGTACAACAACAACCTCACCGATTTCTACCACAACAACCTCACTGACTTCTACAACAATCCCACTAAGAACAACTACGAGAACCACAGGGACTTCTACTACGACAGACCCACCAAGTACAGCTACAACAACCCCACCAAGTACAGCTACAACAACCCCACCGACTTCTACTACAACAACCCCACCGACGTCTACTACAACAACCCCACCGACGTCTACTACAACAACCCCACCGAC
>RQTK01000428.1:6274-39255 GCA_003991915.1 Elysia chlorotica
AGAGAGAGAGAGAGAGAGAGAGAGAGAGAGAGAGAGAGAGAGAGAGAGAGAGAGAGAGAGAGAGAGAGAGAGAGAGAGAGAGAGAGAGAGAGAGAGAGAGAGAGAGAGAGAGAGAGAGAGAGAGAGAGAGAGAGAAAGAGAAAGGTGTTATGCTCCCTCTCTTTGCGTCTTCTCTCCCTTTCTCTTTTTCTCAATGATTTTCCAATTTGCTGTTGCAGGTTGTTTTTTTCCTATACGAGAAAGAGATGGTAAGATAGATTGAGTGCGTGTGCCATACGAGAAAGAGAGGGTAAGATAGATTGAGTGCGTGTGATTAAGAGCGATATATAGAGAGAAACAGATTCAAATTGTAAGAGATAGCTAATGAAAGACACAGAGAGATAGACATACAGATATATAGATATATAGAATAGATAGATAAATAAATAGATAGATAGATTGATAGATAGATAGATAGATAGATAGATAGATAGATAGATAGATAGATAGATAGATAGATAGATAGATAGATAGATAGATAGATAGATAGATAGATAGATAGATAGATAGATAGATAGATAGATAGATAGATAGATAGATAGATAGATAGATAGATAGATAGATAGATAGATAGATAGATGGATAGATAGAGAGAGAGAGAGAGAGAGGGAGGGAGAGAGAAAGAGAGAGAAAGAGAGAGAGATGAGAGAGAAGCGGGGGAGTAAAATAGAGAGTGGCACAGCGGGTGAGATGAAAAACTAGAAAAAAACAAAACAAAGAAGAAACGTACATATACACGCACAACGATTTAATATCCCAACAATTTAAATCTAAACACAATTATAAGGACCATTCTCTGCTACTGGACTGTAAGAAAAATACATTGTTTCTGTGAGTCACAGTGGAACTTACAATTGAAAATAACATCCAACTATCAATTAAAAAAGTGTAAGGCGTGCGACTCACCATCCTTTTGATATGTAGTTTATTCTGTGATTATTCTCTATATATCTCTTTTTCTCCCTCTCTCTCTAACCTATAATGTAATTGTACTATTCTCTATCTTCCTCCGTCCACGCAGACTTCGGCGTGCGTTTCGTTTGATTGGGGGAAACTTTGTTTCGATTGTTGAATTTCTCTTGCCGCTTTTTTCTTTTGATTTGGGAAAATCTTGGGAAACGTAGCACTTCCTTAGTTGTCGGTACTAGCAGACAGCAGGAGATCTGTTATCCCACTTCCCTGAGTTTCTGGGCAACTCTTGGACAGTCCGGGGAAACGGAGCGCTCCCGGTGTTTCCTTTCATCCGCGGACATTTGCCGTTAAATTTTAGTATTAAAGTGGGATCTCTGTGGACGCTAGATCAGTACCACTAGAACCATCACTGAGGACGTGTGGGGGTGCCACAACGTGATTTCCAGTTTCTTCTGTTTGGATATTTATACGTATTTTCTTTTAGATTCACACTGTACGTCGGAGCTGCAGTAGTGTTTTGGATTATCTACAGTTTTATAGAAGTTACTTCCTACTTCAAGATCGTTTATTCTTTGGAGAGGATTGTGTCACTTTGGGGTAAGTTAACTCTTCATTAATTATAGCTTTCTTTTTGAACTTCTCTATTCCCCTCCGTGTCAGAGAGTTTAGATTGACTAGTTGACTTTACAGACGGGTCATTTAATTCTATGTAAACGCAATAATGAATTGGTATTACTTTATTTGCCATTCCTAATTTTGTGTGATTTACGAGATTGAGATGTATCACTCAGTCCTCGCACTCAGATTATTAATTTTACTTTTTGTTTTGTTATGTGTGTGTGTGTGTGTGTGATTGGCTTTGGGTGAATGGTCTGATGTGTGTTAAGTGTTATCTTTGTTATAAAAGGAGAATGGTAATTTTTCCGGACTTCAGAGGAAAAAAGGCAAAGAGATTGAGAATGTGGGAGTCAGAGATGAAGCAAAAAAAAAAAAGAGAGGGAGAGGGTAGTTTTGGGTTATAGAGAGAGTTAAATAAAGAGAGATAAAAAGAGAGAGATGATATAATTAAAATTATGTCTTTTAATGTATAAGTAAAAAAGCAACTAAAAGTCTAATAATATGCCAGGTTGTAACTATGAAGTGTCATGTGAAGATATTTTTGTCGGCAAAGGCTTGTACTCGGTGTTATAGTAGAAGTAATAATGGTAAAGATAAAAACTCAGAGATAAAGAAAACGATACAGAAATATATAATGTTGAATGTGACATCTTCAAAAGAAATTACACTACAATAATAGTGAGACACCGCAATGAAAATTAATAGAATTATACACAGACTACGCTTTAAAACTAGTTACGTTATCTTTATATATCACCAGTGTTTTTAATCTTATACAGCATAAGAAAGAATGTTTATACATGCTAACATATAAACTAACACTATTGTATAAATGTTCATTGTGAAAATAGCATTAGTTGTACATGATGCAATATTATGATTATTAGTCAGAACAGTGCCATTTATTTATGATTGTTCTGTAGAGCTACATGTTATGTTGTATCAAGTATGTACTATTTGATTGACTATGTCTACCACGTGTTTTCTTATTGTCTACCTTTTTACAGCTGATTGAGTGCTGGGCATTTTGATTCCTATCATTTTGAATTGTTGTAGATTACTATCCTTATCTATTTTGATTTTGACTATCCATATACATTTTGATTCTGACTATCCGATTACTATCCTAAAAATTGCTATCTATTCATGCCTTTTCTATCCTAGGCTATTGCCCATTTTTAATTGTTTAACTTGTGTTTACCTTGTTGGTGCATTGATTTTATTATTGATTGTTTGGTTATAGTATAATAAAGGAGTTGTTGTTGTTACTTTTGACTTTTCTTTTGACTAAATTCTATCATTGTCAGTTGTTTTACTTTTACTTTTAGTGTGAGTTATACCGCTCTGTGTAGATAGGGAGCAGTGGGTATTAAACCCAACTGTAAATGCTCAAACAAGCTCAGAGTCTAAACTCTCTAGAATTACACGGCCATTTACGAACGCTACCATACGTTATAACTATCTAGCCTTTGACTTGCAACCAGCATAGAAATAGAGAGTAAGAGAAATAGATAACCCTAATATACCCGAAGTGGGGAGGGTAGCACTTCATACGGACACAGCAAAAAATAAAAGAAAAAGAGTTGGGGTTGAAACAAGCGGAGAGAGTAAGAGATAGATTGAGAGAAACACACACATACACACACGTTGTATTATTCTTACTATTTAAACCTAAACAGATGATTAAAAAACAATTTCTATGACTTAGCCGTAATGAATCACAAGGCAAAGTACAATTGAAAATGGCGAACAACATTCAATTGTACCCCCTTTACTGTATCAATGGGGTATAAAAAATGTTTATTAATTTTACTTTTTGTTTTGTTATGTGTGTGTGTGTGTGTGTGTGTGATTGGCTTTGGGTGAATGGTCTGATGTGTGTTAAGTGTTATCTTTGTTATAAAAGGAGAATGGTAATTTTTCCGGACTTCAGAGGAAAAAAGGCAAAGAGAGTAGAATGTGGGAGTCAGAGATGAAGCAAAAAAAAAAAAAGAGAGGGAGAGGGTAGTTTTGGGTTATAGAGAGAGTTAAATAAAGAGAGATAAAAAGAGAGAGATGATATACTTAAAATTATGTCTTTTAATGTATAAGTAAAAAAGCAACTAAAAGTCTAATAATATGCCAGGTTGTAACTATGAAGTGTCATGTGAAGTTATTTTTTGTCGGCAAAGGCTTGTACTTGGTGTTATAGTAGAAGTAAGAATGGTAAAGATAAAAACTCAGAGATAAAGAAAACGATACAGAGAGATAGGCAGAGACAGAGGGAGACCAAAAGAGTGTGTTAAAATTGTGCTTATAAGACAGTCAAGGGAAACAATATAATTTAAAGAAACTTGATAATGTTTTACTTCCTTCGATAACTTCCTTTTGATTGCAGTAACATGTTTTGTGAAAAAAGAAAGCCTAAAAAACTTGCACCAGAATGTAATAATTAGTTGAAACGAAATCCAGGAAATCGTTCAAATTGTTCCAGCTCTAAAATAAGTTTTGATTTTATACCGTATACATTTATAAAAATAGAATGTAATCTTTTTACACAAAAAACAGTGGGATATAAAAAAATCAGTGCCTAACGTTATGCCCTGTAGTTTTTTTTTGCGTATGGGTGTGTAAAGAAAGAAATATCGTGAAAGGCGTTTGCTCTGGTTTTTGTAGGATATAAAGAGAGTCAGAGAGATAAAGAAAGGAAGAAGAAGGCTGCCATTATTCGGAATAGCATTCCGAATAACGCTACAACTTATCCGGAATATTATTCCGAATAACTCTACACCTTAATCGGAATAGTAGAAAGGTCATAAAGGTCATTTTCTACGGCTTATTCGGAATAGTATAGCGGGTGATGCTGTACTGTTTTTCGCAAGTCTCGTAATTCTATAGCACTGCATTAGTAAAAAAAAAGCTTAATTTGTTGTACTTCCTAGATTTTACCCGTAGACAATGCTAAATTATGCAAAATGCGCGGTATTTGGTTTAGAGTTTTCTTGCAAATCTCGGTCTTAATTTGTAGTACTTGTAGTTGCACTTGTGCGGTTTCGATGTATCAATATCTTCTACTTCTATCAACATGACGTGTCCTTTTAAAATCGTAAATCTATGAAATAGACGATGTATCAGTATTGAAAAGTATTTTGGGAAGCAACGCACAAAGATTACAAGGGCGAATACTTAATTGACTTACTTAAGTTAAATTGGTGTGATCATAGATTGTTAGATTCTGTAATCTAGATCCTCCTGCTAGATCTAGATTTGTTTACACTCGCCCCGATGAAGGGTTTAGTCGAGAAAATTTAAGTTAGTAAAAGGTCTAATGTGTAGACAGTCCTGTTAATGCTAGCTACCTTTTTGTACTAGATCATGATGTAATACTTCTACTAGTCTATTATCTTAGAATCATAATTGTTACAGTGCATATTTATTCGATGTTTACATTAGTTATTAAACATCTCAATCTATTATAATACAAGCCAGTCTTGGCAGGATAGGCCTGTTAAAACTAATTAACACTTAACTTCTAATTGAGTACATGTCATGTATATGTTTCTGTCTGCACCCCCAACCTTCTTTCTCCCCCCCCATTGCCTTTTTCCCTCCGTGAACATGAGAAGGCTTTATCTTCACTGTTTAATCCCTTTCGCTTGTCAGTTACCTCTTTTTTCTTCATTATAAATTTTATTATTCATTTTGTCCATGGATTTGCAAATCATGCCATAGCATTAGCAGTAAGCACCAACACCCCACTGATCACTATCCACTTTAATCAAAAACCCTAACTCTTGCTTAAAATTAAAAAAAAAAATACTGGGGAGCCGAAATTAAGATTTTTTTAAATTAAAAAAACCCTTTGAGTTTGAAGGTCAACTCAAACTTAAGCAGGCCTTGTAACGTTCTATTTTTTTTCCAGTCCTAACGGGGCTGACTTAAAATTCCTAAATGATATAACAATTCTATTTTTACTTTACCATTACTGTTTCAAATATCATCTTGGGATTAAACTAACTTTGCGGCTGTCCAGAAGTTTTGTTTTGCAGAAGACAAGCAAACTTTTACTCTGTTAGGTAAAAAGTCTGAAGAAATGGACCAGAATTAGTGTTAAACAGCCCAAGTCTGACAAGAATCAGGCGATTGAAGTACTTTCATTAATTTAAAGCAGATTACATATTACATATTATTTCATTCGTAATGTGCACCTTTTAAATTTGAGTCACCAGATATTGTAAAATTATGTCTTTTGTACTAACGTGATATAAAAGGTATTTGATTCGAAAAGGATCAATTTAATATTACGTACAGTAAATTACAGGCACAAAAAGGTATTTGATTCGAAACGGATCAATTTAATATTACGTACAGTAAATTACAGGCACATACCCTGGTTTAAATGTCTTTAAGTTTTAACTCGTACAATCTTCTTCCAGACATACCAAGTTGAACAGAACCAAACAAAAATATTTCAAAATCCTACATTTTATGTCCAACGGTCAGAAATACAATGTACAACGATAATATTAATAACAATTATTGCGATTGATTCATTTAAATTAACATTGCAATTATATGTAATGCCGATTGCACAGTGTAGAAATGCCTCAACAGGAAGGTTTAAAACCAAAAAAACCACTGCACAGTGAAGAGAATAAGTTAAACAGTCAAGATGTCATAAATTGTTTTCAGTTTTTTCACCCATATTTTGGATAAAATTCAGCATAGAAAGTGTGTGTAGTGTTCTCACATGATTTTCACAAAAGATAAAACATGTAATAACAATAAAATACAGATGATTTATATAGCAGCGTATTCAATTAACACAGCTCATGGCGATGTTAATTTTTGTTATTGTTAGTGCACCTTGAAATATCATCAATAAAAGAACATGACATTATATCATTATCATAGAGATATAAAATATTACAAATAAAAAAGAATTCATTCATACAAGATAGAGATGTCATATTTTATCTCTTTATTTTTATATTTTATCTCTTATTGCATTGTCATTTTGCTAAATCAAAATGTGAGAGATTGCCTAGTGAATTCGCAAATATTATCAGCTAGGCATTTAGTTTAACAGAAAAAAATGGTGAACTCTCCACAGACAAGGAATGTGAACTTCAATAAAAAGTCAGGGTCAAAGAACATTACAATTGTAAATTACAAAATGTGCAAAATACGCAAAGTTCAGTTATATCCAAAAAAAGAGCATTAACTATCCACATTAAGTCCACATTACACGTAATGATGTATTAGTCTAGTATTACCTTGTTGGAAAGAATGAAAATTGGGAATAATCTAACCAGAAAAACGGGCTTATTATTTCAAATAGCACATTCTTTATAATTGGACAGTAGCCTCTGCATTATGCTGATGGCACTCGGTAGGCAAGAAATGCAGACAAAATCACCTACTCTCTTTTCTAGCCCCAAACATTCCACATGAAACTTACACAGACAATCATTGCATTCCATCCAATCCATCAAATCATTCTCACACGACACGTGTAAACCACAGATAAACACTGCTGCTCACAATTGTCTTGTCTGTCCAGTTTAAGTTCAGTAACGGTCTGATGAGAAGGGGTGCTCACACTGTCTTGCACAGTCAAAATGTCACTATTGTGGGCAGACAAAGTTGTCTGCAGTTTGTCTGCTGTTGTACTACTTGTAGGCATCTAATTAAAAGTCTCCCAGTAGAGCTTAAAACATAAAAATAACAGTAGAGTCTATTTGAAAAACAAAAAGGTTGCCATAGGCCAAATTTTAAAAATTTTGGCCGTAGAAATTGGTAAAAAAGAAAAAAAACCATGCGAGAGCTTAGTACCATTGAAACAAAACAAAATGTTGCGGTAAACTTTGTAACAAAAAAGTTGTGAGCTCTAGGCCTATTGCCCAAAAAATGTTGCAGGCAAGTTCTTGACAAAAAAAGAAGTTCTAGTAGAGTTTGAAAAAAAAGTCAGAAAATATTTTTTCCAAAAAAAATTTTTTGCGATAGAGTTTGGTACTAAAAACTGTCTACATATAGCTTGGTTCCTAATTAAAAGTCTCCCAGTAGAGCTTGAAACATAAAAATAACAGTAGAGTCTATTTGAAAAACAAAAAGGTTGCCATAGGCCAAATTTTAAAAAATTTTGGCCGTAGAAATTGGTAAAAAAGAAAAAAACCACGCGAGAGCTTAGTACCATTGAAACAAAACAAAATGTTGCGGTAAACTTTGTAACAAAAAAGTTGTGAGCTATAGGCCTATTGCCCAAAAAATGTTGCAGGCAAGTTCTTGACGGAAAAAGAAGTCCTAGTAGAGTTTGAAAAAAAAGTCGAAAAAAAACTTTTTCGATAGAGTTTGGTACTAAAAACTGTCTACATAAAGCTTGGTTCTTAATTAAAAGTCTCCCAGTAGAGCTTGAAACATAAAAATAACATTAGAGTCTATTTTAAAAACAAAAAGGTTGCCATAGGCTAAATTTAAAAATATTTTGGCCGTAGAAATTGGTAAAAAAAAAAAATATCACGCGAGAGCTTAGTATTATTTAAACAAAACAAAATGTTGCGGTAAACTTTTTAACAAAAAAGTTGTGAGCTATAGGCCTATTGCCCAAAAAATGTTGCAGGCAAGTTCTTGACAAAAAAAGAAGTCCTAGTTTCGCTGTGCGGTCGACAGAGCCAGTCAGCATGAAGGCTTCGTCTGGCGTGACATCTATGGCCAGCACAGCTGACGTGTGGCCGCAAAAGGTGCGCAGATGTCGCCCAGTCACCATGTCCCACGACTCAGCGTTGGCGTTGAAAGAGGCAGTGTAGAGGTGAGCCCCCCTGACGGTCAGGCAGCACACCGAGTTGGTGCTCACAGAAGCCAGAGGGTCTCCATCAGGTAGACCAGGACTGCACTGTATGATCATCACAACCTGGCAAGACAAAAAACAACAACAAAAAACGTTAGTGCCAGAGATAAAGAGATAAAAGTAGCTTTATACAAAATAAAAAAAAATAAGAAGAAATCAAATTATTTTACCATGCAATGCAGATAAAGTCATAAAGTTTGAATTCTTCAGTCATTTTCCTTTACAGATAAGATGCAATGAAGCAAATCGATAATTCAATGTTAAAAATCAGATGATTCTAACGATGCTCTAAAAATGGCTCTAAAAGATTTATCAACAGTCTCAAAATCTATTTCGTTTTTTCCATTCCACAGCTCATTGTTTCTGACCTAGTTTTGCTGATTTGAAAGCAATACTTAAGGTAGGTCAAAATACTTGTAATCATATGAACCACAAGCAAAGAGAAAAAAAAAGAACCAGGGAGATGGAATGAGCCCATCAGAACCAGATTCTGTAACCAACATTTTAGAATCTTTAGAACTTTTTGTACTGTTTGTACCAGCTTGTCAAGTCCCCCAGGGGTTAAAGAGAGCAATACAGTGACATCAGTTGAAGTCCTTGGATGCAAGGCTTATTAAGATTATTTCTTTGTGTTCAACATTTCTCATTTTTTCCTCGGCATAAAAACTGAAGAGATATGGCAAGAGAATGCAGCCTTGTCTCGCGCGCTTTGTGAAAAGGGAAC
The DNA here is from genome assembly GCA_003991915.1 of Elysia chlorotica. Classification (NCBI taxonomy): domain Eukaryota; kingdom Metazoa; phylum Mollusca; class Gastropoda; family Plakobranchidae; genus Elysia; species Elysia chlorotica. The sequence goes on from RQTK01000428.1 coordinate 15,394, forward strand.
CAATTTGATGTATCATACTCCAATCTCACTGCGACCTCATCTCCAACATACAAACCTTTTATCAAAATATGGCTACATTTACGCTTGTTAACCTTTTCCCACCTTACTAAACACATGACCTTTGTATGCACATCTTCGCATTGATGTACATAGCTTCCACTTTAGAACAATAATACCAAAGCTTTGACCTTTTAACTATTTTCCAGATTACCCCAAAATAAGGCTCACTGAAGAAATAGGCCTTGTATCATGTAATGTGGAAAGTTTAAACATGATTCACGTCTTCCAACAACGATCAATATCTTTTTTTTTGCAAAATCATATTCTCTATAAAGAAAAAAAAACAACTAATCACTGACCAGTTACAACAGTGCCCTGGTGGTACTTGACTGCTGTGATGCGCCACTGGCCTTTGTTCACGTACTGCTCTCGCAGTGTCAGTGCCTTCCCTGTAGACAACCCTCGCAGAGTCCTCGCTGCCTGAAGATACAGCGACTTGTGCAACCCTGCTAGCACGGCTGATCCGTTTGGCTCCATGAAGGACAGCTGTGCACATTTGTCTGAGCTTGTAAATCTTTGGTCATAAAAGCTGACGTTGGCTCCGGCTTGCCGAGCCAGTTCTCTCCACAAACCTCCGATATTGCTGATCAGCCTGTTCCATGCCTTGCAAACCTGTGTACAATGAAGTCAGTTGAACAACCAAACCATCATTTATGGGTTGTTGTTTTTTTACAGTTTTATTCATTTCGGTTAAATGCATTTTATACTATATGTATAAATAATACCTCCTGTCCCCTTGCATTCCAAAATTATTTTCCTTATAAGGAATAGTAAGAAACTAAGATAACGATGAAGCATGAGATCTAGCTTCTTCAAAGAATGATTGTGAGCTTTAGTCAATATTTGGAATCTCTATCCCATTGATGTTTTATTTTTCTTTCTTTCCTTTATGAGTCCAAAAATTTATGGATTTTAGTTTTTCATATAAAAAATAAAGGTTTGCAGGTTTGTAAAATTAATATGCCCTTTTCAATCGAATTAAACAAAAATTTTTAACCATAAAACAGCAGCCAGAGAAAAAAAAAATGTTTTCTTTCTCCATTTTACATTTTTGTTTCGATCATAGAGTTTTTACAACTCTACTGTCATAATAATACCACAACACTATTCATAGGCCTACTCTTGATTGCAAACAGTATTGAAAAAAAATGTATACCTTGACCTAAAATACAAGAGGAAAACAGAATTACCATTTGAAAATACATAATTATGATTAATGATTAGTGTTGAAGCTTAAAAAACTAACTGCACTGTTTCAAATGATATATAGCTCTTTCTCTTCCTTACTTGACAACACAGCAACAACTGCTGGCCATTCAAACATCTCAGAATGAGGAGAGTTATCTCTGGGGGCAGACCACTGATGAAGTCTCTGAACACCAGCTGGGGAATCTTGCTGCTTAAGATCAGGAGTTGGCTAGGCTGGGAAGAAAGTTCATAAATCTCATAGGAAAAGGAAATTCATGTTATGACATTAAATATAGCGTACATTTTTATATTAAATGATCTCAAGCTTAAAAACAACTTGCATCCTGGGTGTGGTACCATCAAAACACATATTTACAACAAAAAAAGTAACTCTGGATGTACACTTTTGTTACTTGTTTCTGACATTTACTAGATAGTTGTGCATTCAGAGTGAACCACTTGTGATTTTAGAAGCCTTGCAATAAGTATATAACTCACAATTTTCTTGGTATTGTTTTCCTCATACACATATCACTTTTAACTTAGAGTAGCCCGAAAAAAAGCTTTCCTAGAAATAAAAACTTAAAATTAAAATTTGATGTATTTGTGACGCACCAAAATAGATCTATTTTCTTATCAAAACATTTCAGAAAAGAGCAACCCATCATGAAAAGTTGAAATAGGCATAAGGGGCAAAAGCTCACAGGATGCTAAATTATGAGCAAATACAGACATGTCTGTCATATACAATTTTTTTCAACTATGATTGACATTTTATAAGTCAGTCTCTTCAATAAAAAAATTTAGTCCTGAATAATCTTACGCATCTAAAGAGCATTTGTTTTTTCTTGAATAGGCACAGTATATTTTCAATGTCATTTATCACCATCTTCATTATTATTATTATTATTATTATTATTATTATTATTATTATTATTATTATTATTATTATTATTATTATTATTATTATTATTACTATAATCATTATCATCATCATTACCCCTGATGAATCAATAAGTGAACCAAGCACTGCATTTCTTTTGTCATCAGGCAATTGGACAAAAGTTTCTGTTAGACACTGAAGCCAATCTTGAAAGTTTTCTGCTCCAGGTCCAAGGCAGGCCATATTTATAGTTGGTTGCTGAGGTTACATGTCTAATCTTCTCTGTAAACATCAAGGAAGAATATATATATATATTATTTTGATTATTTTAGGTATATAGCTGTGGCAATACAATACAGATAAAACTGAAAGGTCTGACGAAGAGTCTAGATATTACAAGCATTGACTATATTCTAATTAAACTTTCATCTTAGAGTTAATACAGTTTTCACAATGTTCAGAAAAAATTATTCAAGTTTACGATTTATTCTTTTTTTTTTTATTATTTGTATGCTACAGTTGAAAAACATGATGTTTTTCATTGTACAGTGGTCTCCATTATATAACTCTCTGCTTACAAACCCACTCCGTCTTCAAACCCGCTGTCTCTGTGAAACATGATTTTTTTTCTGTCTCTATGTATACGTCTATTTTACTCCACCTCAAACCTGTTCTTGCCACCGAATTAAATCATACTACTTATTTATAGAGACCCCAATCAGGCCAATGGAATTTTTTTCCTTACCCAGAATGTTGATTATTTGATTAGTCACCTAAGTCTGATAGGATTTGCATGTGGATCTGAACACATACAACAAGATGGGTGGGAGGAGGTTGGTTGGTTGGTTGGGTTGGTTTAACGTCCAACAGTAGCACTATATATGCTATATTGTGGACGGGCCCCAAGACGGACGTCTGACAATTTTATGTGCTGCCACACACGAGACAGGGCGGGGATACCATGACTCCTGTCTCAGCCGGTGACATTATACTGACACCGACCCAACCAGTAGGGAACGTAACAGCCAGGATTCGAACTCGGGACCTTTTGCGTCGGAAGCCAATGTTCTACCCCTGGACCACCGCACCCCTCAGGGTGGGAGGAGGGGGAAGAAATGAACTTAATCAAGCCTGTGAGTGTGAACCTGTAGGAACGGTTGACAAGACAGAGATTAAGTATCAAAGAAATCTTCCACCTCCCATCTCTTGGTTACAGTACCTGTTAGTCTGTACACACAGGGAACTCATAAAGTTTTACACATGGCTTTTATATGGAGATGTTAAGAGAATTTGACATTAACCCTTCACCCTACAATGATGTGACTGAGGATTTAGACCTGAGTGCCTTCAATGAAATCCCTTATAAAGCTGTTTGTTCTGCTGTCTGTCTGTATGTCTCTCTCTCTTGGAGCTCTCTCTCTATGATACCTTCTACATGTATTAATTACTCTCTTTACTAGTCTTCTACTTCTAGACATTTGGCATGAAAGAAGAGACATTTCATTTTTAAAGATGCAATTAGATGATTTTCTCTTATTGCATGATGGTTAACAGTGGGATGTTGCATACAGTGTCAGTGTGCGTGTGTTCTAAAAATTATTATTTAATCTATGTCTAGATCAATAAAATAAAAATTACTATAAAACAAAACAAAACACATGTCGGCTATTCCAGTTTGAAGAACAAGGACATTAAGGGCACCGTTTCGAGATTTAGATGCCTAACTTTTAGATATACACTAAGATAGATTCAGTGCGTTTAGATTTAACAACAATAACAACGACAAAAAGGATTCTTACTGTGTCAACCCCCCAGCGTGAAACAGATGTGCGCATACTAAAATACCGATAGAGTTTAGATCATGATCTAATCTCATACTTCTATCACAGATTTAAAAATAGGTTCAGAACGATTAAGAAGACTCCTAGTTCTAGATCCAGACGTAGAATCTAGTTTCTACTCTTTTTGAGTAGATATGAAATCTAAAGTAGACGACCATTCCGTAAAAAAAAAGTAAACAATACAATGTAAGCTTAGGCATGAGAGTTATCCAACCTGAACAACTGTCATTGAGATGGTCCTCCTTTTTTCAGCCTAGAGTCAGCGCTGGCCTGCTACGGCAATTAGGCGAGACGGCCATCAGAGTTCATAGGACAGGCGCCGTCTAAAGGGCAAGAGAGGAGTGCTTGCCCTACTGATCAAATGCATTGAAAAAGTTGTCTTTTATAATTCTATAGTACGTTAGTGATACCATATATATTGTTTGCTGCCGTTTTTAACATTTCATTAAATATTAACAGAATAGAAGAAAGAAAAGAAGAAAATCGGATGGGGAGTGTGCACATGTACTAAATAGTGACAAACAGATACAGAGGTGAGTAGATAGACTGAGAGCAGGAAAGAAAGTGTAAAATTATGAGGAAGATACAGACATGCAGCGAACAAGAGAAAGGTCACGTGGGGAAAAAAGCAAGGGTGCTACCTAATTATGAATTTTTTAATTGAACAAGGAGAAACTAAAGTAGTAACGCCGTTGGCTTTTTTTTTTGGGGGGGGGGGTGGTCGGGGTTTTTTTCGCCCTGTGGGGTGGGGGGGTTTTTGTTGGGGGGGGGGGTGTCGGTGTTTTTCTCGCCCTGTGGTAATCGGTTAAGAAAGAGAAGAGAGAGAGAGAGAGAGAGAGAGAGAGAGAGAGAGAGAGAGTGTGTGTGGAAGAGGGGGAGAGATGGGTAAAGAGATAGATAGAGATGTGGGGTGGAGAGAGGAGAAAAGGAGAAGAAATCAATGGAGAAATATTGAGAGAAGGCAACCTGTATATGGATGAGGTCGTAAATACAAAGGAGGAGGAGATATAAGATGGTTCGGAAACGGAGAGGAGAAGAAATTCTAGTATTTTCCTTTTTTCTTTCTTTATTTCTTTGTTTATTTGAGACAAACGCCAAAACCAAAAATAAAAATATCTTGTTCGAGATAATTATTTTTGCATTATATTATTTTCCAAAATAGTGTCTCACTATATACTGTATAGCTACACTAGTAACATTGGTCATATTAAAAAGGTATAATTGTAACGTACATCAAATAAATAAATATTTTTAACCCACCAAACTAACGAAGTTTACACCATGACCTAGGTATATATGTACATGTTCACATGGTCATATAAAGCAATACAGCGATCGGTGGTGGGGGATTGGGGGTTGATGGAAGGGGTATTGCAGGATGGCGAAGGCAATGTTATTGGTTAGAGTTGGCGACCCCCGTTCATTGACCATCGCTCTCCAGTCAGAAAAAGAAACTCCTTGGTTCCAAGCCCAATTGCAACTTCCGGAATCCGGAAGAGGAAGACATCAACCAAAACACACAGTGAAAAGTGAAAACACTTTTAGGTCTGGATCTAGTCTAGCTATCTTGACGCCTTCTCCTTAGAGCTAGATCTAGATCTACATGTATTTAGTTTGGCTTATCAGCTGAAGCGGTAACTTGAAAGAAACCAAGGGGCCTAGAACAGAAAAAAATTGTTTTTGCAGGTTACAGAATAATAACATCTAGATTCTAGATATATCTCTAATCTAAATAATACACAAAATAAGAAAGACCCAAATAGAGATCTAACCAAGGAACCAATATTATCAATCTGATAAAAGTGCAAAATTTTGTTTTCAAATTGAGCAGTCGGACAAATGTCTAGAATCTAGATCTAGATTCAAGATAAATAGTAATAATGAACATAATATAATTTCTGATGCAGGTTAATATCTTGATTCTAGATATTATAGATCTAGATCATAACCCTCTCCACTTGGCCTTTCAATTTTTTAATTGTCTTTAAAATGTCCGCAACACACACGCATGCACACTCGCTACTCTCTGTTTGTCTGTCTGTCTGCCTCTCTCTCTCTCTCTCTCTCTCTCTCTCTCTCTCTCTCTCTCTCTCTCTCTCTCTCTCTCTCTCTCTCTCTCTCTTCTCTGTCTTTACCTCTCTCTTTCTCTGTGTCTCTTTCCCCCACACTCTACTCGGAGTCTAGATTTTAAAAGTGTTAATATCTCAACTATTGATTATACACCACATAACCTAGATCTAAATCATGCTAGATAAGATGATAATTGAAGTTTATTATGTATTAGAGTTGACACGTATAGGCCTACCTAGTTGTGCCTTTGCCCCAATTTTGTGGCGTATGTTCAAACGCTCTATAGATTTATATACTATTACTAACTACTATTAAACTGTAGTGCTTTAAAAATCTAATTGTGCTTGTGATTAACTGTTTTCTTGCAAATATTTAAAAAAAAAACGTTTTTGCAGCTAAGAACAAATACATTGTACAAAAACTCACCTAACAATTAATTTGAAATATTTTTAATTTTAATGTTCCCTCTTTTCCAACCCTCCCATTTTTTGTTCTTAGGAGTAAGAAAATGATCCCTCTCAAGGTGCAAATGAGTCAACAATACAGTTTATAAAAAGCAAGATAGAAAATAAATCTTTTGGATTGATAGACATTCAATTGAGTGGATACCATCATGTGTGAGAGCATCAGGATCGTGTGTGCCCTTTGTCGAGTTGGAATTTATGCAGTGAGTACTTCTAATATATATAGTAGCAGTAGTATTAGTAGCTGCCGCCACTACTACTACTACTACTACTACTACTACTACTACTACTACTACTACTACTACTACTACTACTACTACTACTACTACTACTACTACTACTACTACTACTACTACTACTACTACTACTACTACTACTACTACTACTACTACTACTACTACTACTATTGGTAATATTTCTTTATAAAGTGCATTCCTTTGTTTACAATTAATAAAAAGCTCAAAGCCCTGTGCTATAGTTCATTTCAAAATTTTAAAATCATGAACTAAAGTTAAAACATGGGGTTAGGCTAATAAGCAGTCTAAAGTTTAACTTTTACGGCACGAGGCATTGTCATAGGATAGGCAAGACATACGTATGTTTTAGTGTTAATTGTATTTGTAGGAACATTAAGGTTTGGACTGAATGAAGGTCAATACCTAATTCAATGGAATTGTGAAGCCTCCTAACCCTTTTATAGGAGCGCTAGATGATGTTTGTAACGGTGACTTATATTAGCATTTTAAAAATACTCCGAACCAATGAATTGTATGTACAGGTACGAGTCAATGGAAGAAAGTGAATTCTCACAGGGCTTGAACCTGCTGTGAGTGCTGTGATAGAATTGAAGGATTGTCGTAGATGATAGTTTCTGATTATTATAATCCATGAACTAGTAATCAATTACCCAGTAACTGAGTTGGAGATAATTGTGAATAGTATATCAATGGCATAGGTTTTAAGTAATGATTGTCATTGTGCTTTTAAAAACTCGCCCAAACAGAAAGGTGGTTTTGAAGCCCCGAGCGCCAAACCAGACACCGCCACTGATATATATTGTACATGAGTTATAAGAATGCACAGCATAACTAGTGTAAGAAAAATATATGTTGTATGGTAGCATCTAGTAATATTATAAACGTAGATGTATATTTTAAACATGCACAGTTTGAAATTCTGTTGTTTTTTGTTTGTTTTTTTTACAAAAAAAATACAACGTAAAAATGTGAAACAAAAATATGATTATGAATAATCTTGAAACAAACAGGAAGAAAAAATTATGTCAGAAATAATGAAATTATATCTAACATTAACTTTTATGGGCAAATATATATGCAAATATTAATATAGTGAAATGAAATGAGAATCATAAGAATGGCCTATATAGACTAGTTAACACAATGTATAAATGAAATTTGGTAAAATAATAGCTGAGGAGCCTAAGGCTAAAGATATTCAGGAAAAGAATATAAGAAATGATGGATGTTAAGATTTGATTAAATGAAGATAGAGTCATCAGCGAGACTGCTCCATAGTAACCGCACGATGGTAAATAATAAGTTCTGTGGCCATACGTTCAAGTTTAAATTGAAGGTTAGTGATCATATTTTTTTATAGAAGCATGAAGGGACAGACTTGGTTCATATTTTTTTGGGTGGTGCATCATCTGTTTTACGATATAATTTGTAATTACTTTTGACGTCCCGCGTAGATGCAGGTTGTTTTCTGTGAGTGAAAATAGAAAACAAAAATGCAAAAAGCTCCTTAATGGTTTTTTTTTTCAGTCGGAAATATTTGAGTATATTGAAACATGAAATGAAAACTGTAACCAGAAAGAATGTACTGTACTTACTTAATTTAATACTAGAAATGTAATCAATTTGTGCCAAAAGTAATACTAATACAGTAATAGCAGCCAAACAAGTTTATCAATCTATTTATAATGTTTTAAGTGTCGCAGGAGCAAAGTTGACCACCAGTGGGTGCTATCTTTGTCTACTGCTCAGCATTGTACATGTATTAGAGAAGTGACTTAAACAATTGAATAATTAACACTCAGTGATTTCAAAGTTCAATATGGTCACATTGTCTGAATGAGGAGACCATGAAAGGCACTTTAACAGTTTGGGATTGTTGAAACTGTTGCTGTATAGGATCCCTTTGGGAAACTTAGAGAGAAGGGGAAGAGATGGTCATGATATTCGTACTATCTGCGTGTGGCAGTACGTCAACTGTCAGATGCTGATCTTCAGACCCGTCCTCAGTATCTATAGCCTAGTTTTTAGTGCTAACGTTAGATGCCAAGCAACATACTCAAATTAAAATGCATCGAGACAGTCTTCTTGAGCCATGCACGCTCACACCACTTGAAAATGTGAAGTGTTCCTCTGTTTCATATTTGTTTTGTTATTATGTTAGGAGAGCAAAGGGTGTGTTGCAATCACTAGAACACTTAAGAGTTAAACCATGTTGAGTAATGAGTGATATTCCATCCTTATCATGCTTTCAAGGACTTAAAACATTATACACCCTAAATGGTGTCTTTTCTTACAGATTCTCTGTCTCTTTTCCTTTCTTATATTTTTACATTATATAAAAATACTACTTTTCATCTTTTCTCTTCTTACTCTTTTTCCACTCTCTTTTTCTTTCCTTTTCCCTCTCTTCACTCTCTTTTTCTTTCCTTTTCCTTCTCTAGGCTGATGACAACCATCTTTTCTTTTTTGTCTTTTCAATACACAAAGAATTAATGTTGCTTCAAGGTGTAAATTTAACAGACTAAGAAAATTACAATTGGCTAAGAGATGTATAGACATATATTATATTTTATTAAATACTTCATTGTGTATTGCTTGTTTTTGCATTGAATAAATAATTATAATAATGTCATACCAAATTAGGACATTTTTTGTAGTAGCTTTTAGTGTTATTTAATGGAACATGATTATATATCATATAGCTTACTGAATTTCATTTTTGCCTCACTTATTAATAATAATAAAAATTCGATATGACACAATTTTTCAATCTAGTCATGTCTTGTATACAGTATTTTTAAATTTATTCTTTACTTTGTGGAAGTTATTCGGTATTATTTATTAAATTTTAAAAACTAATTTTTACTCCCTGGCAGTTGTACAGACGGCTCTGCTGCAAGGGTCCATCTCCTGTCAGACCAAACTTCTCGATTCTCTGTATCGGGCTGGAAAATGCTGGCAAAAGTTCAATTCTGTCTTGTCTGAGTGGGGACGACCTTCACAAGATAGAGCCAACAATTGGTACGTTTTTTTTTTCACATTGGATTGTTGATACATGTAGTTGTGCATCCTTTTTTCGTTTTGTTGTAGGACATTGTCATTGTATATGGTTCTATAATAATGATAGTTATATGACTGATCCACAGGTTGGACTAAGGTAACCATATGTTCTATGGAGAGAAATACCATCAGAGGGAAGTTGAAAATTCCAGCAAAATAGAAGAGAAAGCAAAAATTATAAATCTAGTCTTATGATTGAAACATTGAGAATTCAACTTATATTCATTGATATATCACTTTTTCATCGACATCTCTCCTCTTTCTCTGTCTGTCTGTCTGTCTGTCTGTCTCTCTCTCTCTCTCTCTCTCTCTCTCTCTCTCTCTCTCTCTCTGTCTCTCTCTCTCTCTATCTCTCCCCCCTCTCTATCTATCTTTCTAATCTCACTCTTTCTTAGGAATTGCTTGAAAATGGTAGTCATTTGACAGTGATTCCTTTGCCAATCAAAACAGGAACTGTCTGGGAATGACTGAAATTCCATCTCCCATTTCTTATGACTCATTTCCTGGTTTGACTGCCACATATATGAATCTTAACTTTTTATTCAAATTTGAGAATTTCTTTTTTTGTGTTGCCAACTTTTCTTTTAAAAAAGTTTTTTTTTTTTTTATTTTATTTTATGGAGCAATTCAGATTAATTTTCATACCACTCTTTCAGGTTTCAGTATTAAAGCAGTACTGTTTGAAGACTGCATTCTGGAAGTAAAGGAACTTGGAGGTGAGAGGGTAAAAATAAGATACTGATTATCTTAGTCACTTTATTCCTACATTAGTAACTTGGATGTCTACTCGTATGCATTATTGTACCATAAAGTAACAGAATGGCACCATATTTATGTTGGATGCTGAGGCATTTTAAGAGTTTTCTCCCTGCTTCTAATTTATCTATTGTTATTTTTTTACGGAATCAAAATCAAATGTACTGACCAATGAGGTTGCTGAGGCTTTGAAAGCCTTCTTTCTTTTGCATTATATGGTAAAGGCTTCTGTATACAGAGAGTTTGAATTTGAAAAGAAAAATAGCTTCCTGGAATATAAAAATCCATATATATATTGATTATTCTTAATTCTTTTTTATATTTTTAAATTGATACCGGTAAGTTAATTACTTTCGGATTCACTGACAAAATTTTAAGAGTGGTAAAAATACCACACCTGCAAACACTCATTTATTCAACCTGCAAAAGGTTTTAAGTTTCTAATTTGACAATTTAAGTTATTCAGCAATTTAATTAACATGTCAAATCTGTAGTTTAGTCTTTTCCCATCTCACCTCTCACATGTTGAACCAGATGCTGCACACATTTTGTACGCATTGGTTTGCTCTTGTGCTAGCCCATTAACGCATTGAACTGCACATTGAATGAATAAACATTAAAGCTTTTAACTGTTCATAAATTCTAAAAAACAATTCCACAAAACAGCATGACATACAGGAATTAATTCTTGAGCTGACTCGTGCGATGTGAAAAAATGAATGGCATACATCAAAATGTTTTATACATATATTCTTTTCATGCAGGGGGAGACAAAGTACGGCCATACTGGGACCGTTACTACCAGGTCTTCCAGGGCATCATTTTCGTCATCGCCGGGGACGATTCTGACGAGAAACTCAATGTGGCTAGAGAAGAGTTACTTAAGGCGGCCAGACACCACCAGCTGAAGGGATTACCTCTCCTCATACTGGTATCGCATCAGGACAAGGAGGGAGCAAAAACGGCAGAGGAGGTATTATATATAAACAAACGGCCTTGGAAATATTACATTTAGTTTACACAAGGGCTTTTTGTTGCAGATGTTGTGTAAATGACACTGTCAGATGAAGATCAACAAAAACACATGTATTAGATGAAACTAGTCCATGGTGTACTTTATAAAGTTAAAATAACAAAGCTTGTCTTTAAGTCAATATTGATAACTCAACCTAATAAGCTACACCATTGACTAGATTTGCAGTGACTAAATTTATTAATCATGTTGAATCTGTATTTGCCTTCTGAACAGTTGGCAGCTATGTAAGCTTGTGCTAGTCCTTTCTACTCCAAGTTAATTAAAGATTTACCCAGAGACTATTTATTAAGGGAGACGTTCCACAAAGCAAAGCTCACATTGCTATTGATACGGGTGGCTGGCTAGAGGCGTTTTCACTCTATTTCTTTACTGAAATTCAGTTGATTGTCCAATCTTCAGACAACGTTTTTTATTGAGGTTTAATATAGGAAACCACCTCCTTAATTATTTTGAGCCCTATACGCAATCTAAAGTATCGTCACCAATTTGTAATTTAAACTGAAAAGTAAATTAAGACTTCATTCGATAGAATCGGAAGTCAGTAAGTTCTAGAACTACAAGTCTGAAAAGTCAAACAACCTTGATAATCTAATTTTATAAATAATTTTATGGCAGGAATGAAAATACAATTAACATGTTTCAGACCAACTAAAATAAATAGGTGGGTACATTAGTGTCTTTTGGTCTGTTTGTGTATTTCTGTTTACTTCTTCCAAAACGATTTTTAGCACAAGGGTTTGGGTTTATGTTCACAAATATAAGGGCAGTAATTTGATCAACTAGCGTTAATCTGTTCTAAGTTCTATGCCAAAGTTCATGGGATAGAAATTTGTTTCACTGTGATCCCTGATAAATATAACAGGGTCAAAAGCATAATACACTTAGTTACTCTTACGATCAATGTCATTTTTTTTTTTTTCAGATGATGACTTTCTTGCAACTTGGTACTGAGATGGAAAACCGTCAGTTCCTCATCAAGGGCTGCTCAATTCACAACAAAGAGGAACTATCCCAAATTTTTGCCCAGTTCAATGAAATACTCCAGAAAAATCTTGATCATGATATCGAACTCCGCAAGAATTCACCTCAACATAGCGGAAATAGATTATGATCTTTGGTTCGGACATGTTGACACTGGATTTAGAGAATTCCCACTGACAATTTTTTTTTAAATCTTTTATACACGTGTATATTTCTCTTTCTGCTCTGTCTCTTGACAATATAGCCTATAAAGTGCTGATGCTGAATGCTAAGCTACAACACACAGCACACTGTCTCTTAGGATTAATCTACCACCCTTTGCGAGATCCTTGAAATTCACAATCGAATCGTAAAAAAATGTTGTCCCGAATTCGTCCCTTGCTGGTTGTGTCAGTATTAGTATAATTCCATCGGCTGAGACAGGAGTCATGGTATCCCCGCACTGTATCTGTGTGTGGGACAGCACTTAGAATTGTAAGACGTAAGTCTCGGGATCTGTCCACAATATCTGTGCTGACGTTGAATGCTAAGTATCAAACTCAAATTCAAAACTGGCTTTTTATCCTATGATGACTAGCCAAAGATTAAAAAACAAAAACGATGCATGTTTAAAAGAAAACAAAAATCAAAGTCCTGAAGCAGATTCCTAAAAAGGGAAATTGAACATTAAACACTATGTAAAAAGAGTACTTGCATAGAGAAAAAAAAAGGCATCTATCCTCACAAAAGACCTTTTTTTTTGGTGCTCATATGTTTAGAATGCTATTCAATTTGTACATTTACTATTTTTCTTTTTACAAATCCTGATATATATATGCACACGTCTTTTTGTACTTCTATATTTAAGCAGCAGTAAATCTCTGTTTTATGTGAAAATTAATGTGGACATTGAGTTGATACTTCAATAAGGAACTGTTGGGCTCTATAGTTGTCGTTTTTTTTAAATTTTAAATGACTGATCTCTTGGGATGTGTGCTCCATATTAATAAAATGAAAGTCAATTTATCGAGACAACAGAGAGATATAGAGATGTTGAAATGTTGGGCTCCCTACCTCTTATCTTTTTTTGCAGCTGGCGTGTACAGCTAAAATATAATCATATCTACGTTATACTTTTGTCTTAGTCTATGCAATTTCAAGTTATGGTTATTGCTCTGTAATTATATGAGGCTCTTTTGAACCCAGGCCTAAACAATTTTCATGCTTAAAATTAACTTGAATAGAGCTTATACAATGTCCTTTTTTTTTTTTAATGCATCATAGCTAATTATTACTCCATTAAAGAAATTTTTCTGTGTAAAATATATTGAAGAAATTACAAACATTGTATGCATCAATACAAATCAAGATGGTGTAAAAGTAATTATTTGATTATTACTTTCCTTTGCCATATCAACTCAAACAGTCCTTTTCAAACTTTTTTGTTTTTAACACTTGACTTAAAAGTGTTTATCATGATTAATAATTATCCCCCTTATATATCTCGTGCAAATGAGATAATATTTTAACCAGGTTCTTTTTTTTTTTTTTTTTTTTTAAGTTTTAAAAATCAACATTTGACATGAAAATGTAAAAAAAAAGGAAATTATGTGTTTATGTTTTGTTGTGTGGTGAAATCCTGGTAAACTATTTTCTCACGCATTGGTAGTGTGGTCTGGACATACTATCAGACATGGTTTCAGATGGCTTTCAGTCCAAACCAAGGCAATTCCTAACTCTGAACTATTAAGGCTATTGAAAAGAGACTAATTTTTAAAAAAGCAACGGCAACACGTTTTTATGTATAATGTCCGATTTTGTACTCAAATATACATGTATCTCCTGCTCTTTTTTAAATTTTTGTAGGATTATAATTCTTGTATAGTTTTTGTAAATATATTCGATTCATATACTGAGCACAAATTATGTTGTTTTATTTTTTCAAAAAATGATTATTTTGAATTTCTGCCAATGAAAATCACCATTGTCATTTTCTTCTTTTTTGTTCCTTTTTTTTCTCTTGAAAAAAATATCAAGAAAGGATTATGAAATGCTTAAAAGCATTTCCTCAAAAGAATATAATATTGCTTATTTTTTTAAATTCTATCAGACTTTTATTTGAGTCAGAACAAGCTGCTGCTAAGTGCCATTTTTAGAAATGAGGAGACATTTAGGGCGGCTTCAGGTTGGAATTAAATGGAATGAAAGTCTAAAAACTTATTTTGAAAAGACAATAGGTTGACCATGCAAAAGCTTTATTGATATTTACATATTTATGCTTCATGATTTTATTTATGCTAACCAATGTATACATGTATATAAAAATATATTGCTTGAATTGTGTACTCATTGCAACATTCCAATCTGTGGCAGAATTAAACGTTGCTTAGTGAACATATGAAATGTAACAAAGGCTGGCCTTTGCTAAGTATCAGATTCTTCACAGAAGGTTGCTATACAGTGTATGTATGTGGAACCTTTAACTTTAGAAAATTTGTATCTACCCTCTAATTCATAGGAACGCTTCTGAATCTACGTTGAAAAACTACTAATGAAAAAAAAAATATTTTGATCTATTTGGAGAAATATCATTTAAGTTATTAAATAAAAAATCATGTATATACAATATATTAGAGCTCAATTAATGGTGTAGGCAAAAGGAAAGGAACACTATGCACTGTACTGATGATCTTATGGCACTAAATACTACATCCAAGCAAAATTGCAAAAGGATATAATTGGATACAATCTTAATTTTCTATTTTATTTTAATAAGCATGGATCTATAATGTAAAGTATCTGTTATTGAGAGGAGTTGTGTTTTCTTACATATGTTAAGAAAAATATGAAGTGCTAAATAGTGTTAAATTAAGGTTTTCTGAGACGATTTTACCAATATGTGAACGCTATTTTCTGAATGAAAAATTTGAAAATCTTCAAAAAAACACCAAATAATATTACTGTTGGAGACCCTTCCTCCCTTTGTCTCTTCTTTGTCTTTCACTTTATATTCAACATCCAGCCCTACATTTCCTGACTTGATTTAAACTTTGGTTTATATACAAGACTTTTGGACTTACTATTTTTTAAATTAAATTATCTTTTGCCAATGTGAGAAAAAAAATGCATTTTAAAGACTAGATGGTGGCAAAGGTATTGATCATTTCCGTTCTCCGAAATTCTCACCATCTTTTTTTTATGTGTGCGACCAATTTAAACTCAAAATCAAAATTCTGGGACCTTGCCACACATATGTAGTTTCATCCTTCCTGCCTATCTTAAACTTGTGCTCACCGTAAAATCAGGTTTGTGCCCCTGAAATATGGAATTTTCTATCTTAGTCTTTCCTTTATTGAACATAAGTTTGTATCTTGTTCAATTCCTTTTCTATTTACTCAACATTTTTTTTTATCCAGCTATAAATGAAACAAATGTTCATGTAAATTAAAAAGCTTTTACATCGTGCATAGGTACAATGTAATTATTGTGTAACTGTAAGGGAGTGGCAATACAGACCTACTTTTTTTAAGTACATTGTATCTTTATCTTACCTGCCTGATGCAAATGTGCAATTTCAAACATAGTAATATCATCTCTCACAGGGGGCACACCTTTGTGAGATCCCTACACATATGATTAGGAAATTTATCTCATATAATTATGTTACTAACAACACTCATTCTTTTTCATCTGGTTTTATGCACTTACGAGAAAATTACACACATTGCTATTTTCCCTCAATTAAGTCCAGGATCCAATGGCTAAACTTTTTTTTATTGCTTCAAATTAAAGTCTTGCTTGTTTATATTGTAGTAAAAACTCACCTTTTTTTTTTTCCTCATTCATATATTTAAACTGACACAATATTTGGTATCATTTATCCAAGCTGCACTACAGAAATGAAACACTAATAATAAATTTGGCACTATAAACAATGCAAAGCATAATTTCTGAAGTAGTAATTTACTTCTGTTTATTTGTGGCTTCTTCTACTATGTATTTAAATGTTTACATCCATGATTGTAGAATTTTGTAATGGCTTTTCTGTTTTTAGTCTTTTAACTGCGCATTACGTGATTGATCTATGTCTCCGCTCTGGTTAGTTGATGTGGTGAGCTTGAGTTTTTGTAATGCCGTTTATTCATTTGCTGTCTGACATGATACTTTTTGAATGGGAACAAAATTTCCCTTGTGATGTTTATCTTACTTCTGGTCAGGCTAGTTTTCTGTATCACCTAATCTCTTTTTAAATAAGTTCTCAAATTACCAAAGCAGAAAATTTTTGTGGTGCTGTAATGCATAGTTGTTTTTTTTTTGCAAGTAAAAAATGTTTGTGTTTAAGTTAAATTTGTTGATTTTGTTTATAATTCAAAAGCCTTTTACTTTCTGAGGAACTTTCACTCTTCGCTTTTTATCAAATTATCTGTGAGTATAATTGAGTTGGCAACATTGCAAAAGAAAAATATCTCTCATTTAAAATATTCATGTTTAACTTTGGTGTTATTGATACTCCTAATTCATTAAAAATAAAAATGAAGAGTCAACAGTGCTCTATAACATATGTATTGATGTACAATAATAACTGAAACATTTTAATAAAACTGGGCTTGTCAATTTTAATTTCCCCCAAAAGGATTATCAAAGTAAATCTTATCCTATCTTATCGTATTTTATTAATCACACCTATCTTTAGGAAGTGTAAAACTTTTAATCATTTAAAGTCAAAGCTTTAAGAAATCAAGTGTAATGACATTTTGCATAGCCTGCTTGTCAAAGTTAAAGGTAGTGATTTTTTTAGCTTGGCAAGTTTCACAGATGACTAGATTCAAGACTTTTTTTACAGTAAGAAATGCGATGTATTTTTTTGATGATTGAAAACATTAGAATCTAGCATGATTTTTACATTGTAACCTGATATAAAATTTTTAATAATCTGCGTTTTATAGATTTTTAATCATGCATCTTTTTTTGTGTGTGCATTTTTAGCTGATCAAATGAGAGAAATGTCAAAAAATGTTTTACAATGACATAGAATCTGAACAGTACAAAACAGCTTTCATTTACCAAATTTGTTCTCTTATAATTTTGACATGACAAGTAAATTCTTACTCTTGATGTATACATAGGTACGATATGCTTTAACTTTTATTACCATAAACTTTCCAATGCATGTTTTTTTTTATCTCAACATTTTTTCTTGGTACGAAAATGACAGAACGTGTGCTGTTTTATGCTAACTTGAGATATATTTCAGCTTTCACAATCCTAATATTGCTCTTCAATGTCAGTAAAATTAATGTACTCCATTGGCTTGCACATAATCAAACTCTTACACATGTAAAGATAATGGATATGATATATTTGTAAATACTGTATTCACTTTTCTGTGAGCGAGTATGAGAATTGGAACTGAAGTATAATTATTGAATCAAAGTAAATTTTTTTTATCACTATAGAATAGGCATGATGATGTCCCTCATTCTCTTGCTCTTTTTCTCTTGATTATTTTCTGATCTGCTTCCGTCCAGTTCTCTGGGTTTTTTGTTTTTTTTTAAACCTTTTTGAAATTAATTTTCTTTCTCATTATTTCTCTCTCTCTCTCTCTCTCTCTCTCTCTCTCTCTCTCTCTCTCTTATCTCTTTCTCTCTCTCTCTCTCTCTCTCTCTCTCTCTCTTCTCTCTCTCTCTCTCTCTCTCTCTCTCTCTCTCTCTCTCTCTCTCTCTCCGCTCCCCCAACCCACCCCCTCTCTCTTCTAATCCTTTTATGTCTCTGCATTTGCCTCTCTAAGAAATAATGGATAATTAATATTATGCAGTTATTGGATTACTACTTTTTCATTAAAAAAAATTTTTAATAGTATTTTGTAAAGAATATTTTGAAGTATTTCTTAAATGCAAGTGACCATACATTAATACTTCTGTGTGGAGTGTGGGCACTTGAAAGTAAGAAAATTCCAAAACGTTTTTTTTTTTTTTTTTTTTTTTTTAGATCTCTGACATAAGTACAGTTCCAAACTGCTGACTTACTTCATCATTTGGTCAGATGAATCTCAGTTCCATATTATCGCTCACACTTTCCTCTTTGATCTGATCACGGTGAAGCTCAAGTCAAAGGTTGAGAATTCACTTTAGAACGAAAGTTAAATATTGTATATTTAAAAAAAAATAATGCTCACTATTTATAACTTGAATATCTTTAGGGCATTCAAATAAAGTCTAAAACATAATAATTGCTTTAAATGTAACATTTTTCAAAGAATTTTTTAATATAATTCTATAATAACTTTGTTCATGTACAACTGGTGATTGCTGTATATATACATATAGTTCTTTTTTTTTGTTTTGAATAGACATTTAATACGATTGTTTTATTAAGATTATTGATTTATTTCTTCTGTCTCCTGAGGTTTTTTTTGGTATCATCTGGACAGATTTTAAAAAAATCCAATTATTTTTTTCTTGCCTTGATTTATAATTCCCAACCTTCAATATGTAAACCGGGTACATGAATTATGTACCATAGCTGTTTGAACATTACATGTACTGGTTTTAATCCTAAAAGACATGAAGGTTAATCAGTTGACATTTAACCATTATTGTTTCAATTGTAATAATTGCACCGTGATCTAATGCTTGGTGTAGGTTTCGCTGATTTCTTAAGTCAAATCCGGTAATGAGAAACAGTTCAAACAAAAGGCTAAGGCTGGAAACATAACGAAAGCGTCTTTTCTCATAATTTTTTATGTGTAGATGTGAGCAGTGAGTGCAGTTAACTACTTTTATAATTTATGTGGTTAACTACAAAAACATCTCTTTGACATTGTATGTGCTGTGATGGTTTTGTCTGGTGCACATAAAGGGAGTAGATACATAAACCAGTTTTTTTTGCTTTTTTAAGGTCTGAGCATACCGTCACTATAGCATAAGTCAGATTGATGACAAAGTGCATCTGATATATTGTTGTAAATGTGGAAATAAGATATATCCAACTAAACATTCAGATTAAAAATGGGCCAATAGGATTTTGCTTTCTCTTTGAGGGGCACGGTGACCCTAGTGTAGAACATCAGCATCTGACGCAAAAGGTCTGGGTTCTAGCCCCGCCCGCCGCTTTCGCTCCCTACTGGTTGGGTCTGTGTCAGTATAATGTGACCGGCTGAGACAGGAGTCATGGTACTCCGCCCAGTCTCGTGTGTGGCAGCACATAAAATTGTCGGACGTTAGTCTTGGGATCCGTCAACAATATAGACGATATATTGCTGATGTTGGACGTTAACCAAACTCAACAGCAACAGCTTTCTCTTATCAGAAATGTGTGTCAAAAGTCAAGGCAATTTAAGGAAACGAAATAGTTTTTATTGATTGTCTCAAAAGTAGCAAAAATCACTTTTACCAAAATCGTAACACAGTGACAATATGAAAAGAGACGCTTTTGTAATATTTCAGGCCAAAGTCAAGGTTATTTCTGACAAAAAAATTAAAATGTGCATACATATAAAGTTATTTGGTCTTTGTTTCACGTCACCCGAGTATCCTGTATGACCTCATATAATAATGATAGCTTCCTGTAAAACCAAAAAATAGTGTTAATTTGGCCCAGCAACAAAGGTTTTACAGATTTCCTTAAGGTATAGATTACTTCTTTTCCTCTCAAAAATTAGACTACATAATTCAAGAGAGTGTGATTATATAGACCCCTAGGAAGCATACATAATATTTTTTTCTGAACTGCACAAACCTAGAAAAAGGGCAAGTTACTTTATCCTTGTGCATCCACTAATTCCAAAGGATTGAATGGAAAAGTCAGCATCCTTTATTCATATTGTAGTTGCATCAAATTCTCATTGGTACAAGTAGTTGATAGTGTCCAAGATGTTGATTCCATCAAGTTCGATAGTTTTATTTCACTTTATTGATATATTTCTCAGAATGTATGATTTACTATTATATAGTTGGTTCTGAATATTCAGATTCTGCCATCATTTTAAGTAAGTTCTACCTTTTTTTTCCTGTCTTGTTTTACATGTTATCTTATTTGTTCATGATCTACACCTTGAACTGTGTATAGCCTATGCAGTAATGACGTTGGACATGAAACCAACTAAACTCAACTTAATAACTTTTACTGTTCTTTTTTGAACGATTTTTTCCACTCATGTGTAGTTTTATAAAGTAATAATCTGTCTAGTGTTCATTTCAAGGGAGATAATAGACAAGGATCAAGGTTTAAATATATACAGTATGGATGAGCCTATTCAAAGAAACTGTATAGTGTAGTTGTAAAAGCAATAAAATAAAATTGGACTAATTTTGCCCCATAAAATTATAAATATTTCACACCTGGACCTTGCAAGATCCTGTTTTATAAAACTTGAATTTAAAATGCCAGCAATTCAAAAAGAATGTCATTTAGAAAAATGTGGGTGCGACATGTATATGTAAAAAACCAGTTGGTTCCTACCAGCCTGCCAGTAGATTCTTTTTTCAAGGCTTCCTTGACTTGGTTGTATATTATATCCATAATCAACTCTCAAAGAATTAGACCCAAATTTAATTTGATAGAAAATGTGGGTGATACATGTATAGGTATGCATATTGATGGTCAACTAAAAATATATGTGTAACATTTCCACATACTGTTCATACAATTCATGTTATGTGATGGTAAACAAAGGATCAGGAGTTATAAGCTTTTTGACATAACAATATAAAGTTATTGACAGGTCCATACTCCAGTTTTTGAGGGGATATTAAAATATTGAATGAATCAAAGTTTCAGACAACACTGGAAATGGCGTAGAAATACAAATCTCTCACTTTTCTGGGGCTTAATGGAGTCAATGCATGCATATGAAATGTTTTATTTTTCAATCTTCTTTATTGCAGTTAAATTGTTCTTGAATTTGGATGAACATATTGAGAAATGTTTTGTTTTATATTTTGAAATTTTACCCTGTATTTTTTTTTTACTCTGTCTATTATATTTGAAGCTATTTTCTGTATGTGCCTTTTTTCTCATAAATAAAGATTATTTATCACAATACGAAGTGTTTTGCAAAGTTTCTCGTTTGAACATCACACAATTAGTCAAATGAATATCGTTAACAATTGCAACTCAAGAATTATACTCTCTCACTTTGATTTATGCCGCTGTTATTTTGCTAGTCAACGTATTGTTTTTGGTATGGATGGGAGGCTAAGGGTGTACATAACATATAATTATAAAGCTCTTAGTCTTATTTATGTTGTGTCCTAGAAGTTCCACAAACCCCTTGACAAGTTATGTTGAGGCGTATATCGACAAAAATAATCTTTAATTTTTTTCGTTTATAAATGCATTATCGTAAAAAATGACGAATAGGTAGTACATACCTAATGGTGTAAAAATAGAAACATGATCTGCTTAAATAAGAAGTATACAAATAGAAAAAAAAGAAGAGAAACAAGGTTAGCCCTTCGAACATGGATTTTCGAAAAACAAGATTTCAGAATACATGTGCCAATAATTGGTTTCTTTCATTCCAAACTGAAGAGACAGACATGCAGAAAGAGAGAGAGAGAGAGAGAATGCGGGGAGGGAAGAGAGGGGAAGGAGGGAAAGACAGAGAGACCGGGGAGCAGAGAAAGAGATTTTTCTATACCTAGTTAGTAAAGTGAGTACTGTTACAAGACACACCAAGAGATTGAAAATTGATTAAGTTACAATCCTACCTTGTTATTAAAAATAGTGAAAGGTATGGAATTTCCGAGCGTAAATTTTATGTTTTGACTTTTAAGATTGATGCTATAATAATAATAATTGGAAGTATGATCGAAAAATGCACATAATTCCGTATTATATAATTAAAAGGAAAAATATATTTTAGCTGAGACAAAATATGATTTTTACTTTTTAGAATAGTAACACAGCTCGAACCTTCGAGAGTTCGTTTTTAAAACTGTATAAGGATTTTGTCCAGACGCCGAGTTGTACTTTGTTTCTACAGCTATCTCAAAATAATCGAGTTTTACATTCATCCCCTCCACAACCTGGCAGGGACCCTGGTACCGATACAGGTAGAAGGGTCTCTCTGTTGGTAGCACCATAGCAACGGAGTAGTCAGCAGTTTTGGTGCAGCAGAACCGCAGGTCTGATGGTGTATTGCTGGGGTGATTGCCTCCCATTGCGTCCTGGTTATTGGTATCCTCTGTGTCCACCGCCAGGGTACCCTTGTTGAATCCGACAGGGCAATTCCCGTTGTAGCTGTGGATGCAGTATTGTCCCTTCGGCCAGGGGAAGTAGCTGGTGAGCATGTTTGACGTACAGAACCTTAGCGTGAGGAACGCTTCGCTGCCAGATGTCGTAACCACTGGTTTGGCGAGACGAGTGTCTGGATTCGCGAATGTCGTGTTAGGTCCTTGCGAGGACTCTCCGTGGAACGTGAAATAGCCGGTGTTTCCTCCATAGAACCTCAAGTCCAGGGGGCAGCCAGTGTCCGGCTGGGGCAGCGCGTACTGACCGCTGGGCCACGGGTTCTCCGGGAAGAGCAGGCGATGCACCATGGACTCTCGGGCCTGCTTTGAGGTGGCCAGGCGATGGTCAATGATATCCGACCTGTTCCTCTCTTCATCTTTGAGATCATCGAGCTGGTCGTTTAGTTCTCCAATTGCCGCAGAATTATTGCTGACTTTGTCATTCAGCTGAGCTTTAGATTCCATCAGGACTTCCAGAAGATCAGCTGCGCTCACTCCACCCATTTTGATCTCGACGTTTGGAGTAATGCCGGACACAATACTCGCGTCCGCCGTGAACCCGATAGCGCCACAGTGGTATACGCCGAATGTTTCAAGCGTGGCCACCGGCCACACATACTCTACAACGGCGGTTTTTACCGCGACGTCCTTCTTCTCTGCAATGGAGATCCAGGTTTCACCGGTATCGTCAGTGGGATCCTGCTTGAGGATTCTCATTATTGTGAATCTCTCCAGCTGTACCGTCTGGGTAGTCCCTGGTTGGCATCGCAGCTTCACGTTTTCCGTGCGTGCTCTTGTGACGATATTGGGCTCTACTGTAAGCTCCAGATTGAAATCTAACTTTTTGCTGTTGGCAAGGAAGGCTGTAGCGAAGCCACCGTACATGGCCACCATTACAAGTATGACAAAGACGGCCAATGGTAATTTGGGGTCAGCCATCTGTCAGGAGAAAGCGCCATAATAATAATAATAAAAATAATAATAATAATAATAATAATAATAATAATAATAATAATAATAATAATAATAATAATAATAATAATAATAATAATAAT
>RQTK01000428.1:40460-53320 GCA_003991915.1 Elysia chlorotica
TATCAATTAAAACATGCATGTAAATCTTTAAGCTAATTAAGATATTTAGAAAGGTTAAAAAAAACAACAGCTAAATACATGGAAAGCTAGTAGGGACAAGTTTACAACCTAGGATACTTGAACCAAAAAAAAAGAGGTAAAAAGACGATCTCACAAGATTTCTTGCTGCAGCGGATACTGACATACACACACTCACATACTCTTAAACCAAAACATGAATGGCGGCATTGTCTCTATCTAATCTGTTTACTTAATATGTTTCGTTCATTATGTTTATAAAACGAATAATTGTATATTTTTATTAGCTCAGTGTATTAACTTATGTTTGCTTGTTGGTGTTTCTAAATTAAAACAGTTGATTGTACATTTTCATTCACTCAATGTATTTACTTGTTTATATCATTGTGTTTATCAAACAACTGATAGTACATTTTCATTCACTCAATATATTTACTTGTTTGTTTCATTGTGTTTCCCAAACAGCTGATTGTACATTTTTATTCACTCAATATATTTACTTGTTTGTTTCATTGTGTTTCCCAAACAATTGATTGTACATTTTTGTTCACTCAATATATTTACTTGTTTGTTTCTTTGTGTTTCCAAAACAATTGATTGCACATTTATGTTCACTCAATATATTTACTTGTTTGTTTCGTTTCATTGTGTTTCCAAAACAATTGATTGTACATTTTTGTTCACTGAATGTTTTTACTTGTTGGTTTCTCTGTGCTTTCGAAACAATTGTTCACTCGATATATTTACTTGTTTCTTTCATTGCACAATCATTATGATTCAATGATATTCAGAGCGATAAATGGAACTTTAGTATTTAGTATTTAGTGTAGTAGCAGAGCTCAAGCCGAACGATATTCCCCGGAGTTTTATATGCCAAATAAGGAACGTAGCCGGATGTACTGGAGCCTGGCTCAGTGTGCACTTGGATGTACTCCTCGGTGGCCCTCATGCCCTTCACATTCTGGCACCTGCCGTCGTACTGGTACAAGTAGAAAGGATGTGCGGTGGGCAGCTCGATAGGCGTGGTTGGATCCCCGGTTGTCATGCAGCAAAAGTACATTCTTCTTGTGCTTTGCTCTGGCGTGTTTCCACCGACAGCGTCCAGATTGCCCGATCTCTCTGTTAAGAAGTGGATGTACCCGGAATTGAACCCTACCGGGCAGTTCCCTTTCTTGTGGATGCAGTATCTACCCTTCGGCCATGCGCCTGAACCGTAAAGACCATTGGCAGCGCAAAATCGGAATGTCATGAAGGTGTTGATGGAGTAAGATGTTTGTATTGGTCTTGAAAGATGTGTGTTCTTGCTGTACCCGTTTTCGGGGTTCATCGTCGAGGACTCTGTGTGGAGCCTAAAGAAGCCGTTTTCACCTTCGTAGAAAGCAAGATCTGCCGGGCAGCCCGACTCTGGTTTGATGAGTGCGTATGTCCCCGCAGGCCACAGTTCTTCTTCCTTGGGAAACAAGAATTCAGACATCATCGACTCCACTGTGAGGTTTGCTTTATCTAGCCTGTCATTTGCCTCACTAAAGCGCTGCTCTGATCTCTGCGAGTATGCGTCTAGGATGCGAGCGGTATTTGAAATTGTTTTAGAGTTGTTGTTAGCTCGGAGTCTGATGCTTTTTCCCGTGTCCAAGATAATATCCAGAAGATCTGACTCCGATAGCTTTTTAGCCTTAACTAATAACCCGGATGAGCTTTCCACAACGAAAGAAAGGTCTTTTTTAATACCAAATGCGAAACACATGTAAAAAATAATGGCACTATCGCTTGGTTTTGTCCGCACAGCTTTGAGATACGACTCTTCCACAGGCGCCAGTCTGCCGTGACTTCTCACATCCCCGAAGATGTTCGGCCGGGTGCTCCCCTCTCTCTGCTCGGCCAGCACTCTGGTTCCATCGTCTGGAGTGTGGACCAATATCCTCATCCACACAAGTTCTTCTATTTTGCTCTCCACCGCCGTGTTTCTCTTACAATGCACCTCAACGTTTTCAGTGATTCCTTGATACACTTTAGTCGGAGTATATGAGAGCGCAAAGGGTTTACTGCTACTATTAGCATCATTGGTAACTGGGCTTTTCGTTGTACCATTTATAGCTTGGCCATTAACAGTGGTCGAGGCCAGCAGAACGAGGCAGATCAGGCTAAAACCTGGCTCCATCTGCGAGAAGACATGTCATAAACAGAGATGAACAATCAGTGACACTCAGTCGCTCTGACCTAGCTTTAGACACTAAGTAAGTTTTTTCATTCAAGCTGGCGAAATCAACCAGTTGAAATCTTTGCTATGTTACTTGTCTAGCAATTACTGTGTCACTTGCCTAGCTATCAATGTGTCACTTGCTTGTGTTAGTTGTCTGGCTTTTATTACGTCAGTTGCTCACTTTTACCGTGTTACTTGTCTATCTATCATTGTGTCACTTGGCTAGCTTTCATTGCATTCCTTGTCTTCCTATTACTGTGTTACTTATCTAGCTGTTATTATGTTAGTTGCCTAGCTTCATACACCACTTGCCTACCTATTACTGTTAATGTGTTAGTTGCCTAGCAACTAGCAATTACTGTGTCACTTGCCTACCTATTACCGTGTCACTTGCCTAGCTGTAATTGTTTTAGTTGCTTAGAAATTACGGTGTCACTTGCCTATCTATTACTGTGTCATTTGCTTAGCTGTTATCGTTTTAGTTGTCTAGCTTTCATTGTGTCACTTGCCCACATATTACTGTGTTACTTGCCTAGCTGTTATTGCGTTATTTTCCAAGCTATATCTGTGTCACTTGCTTAGCTTTTATTGTGTTAGCTGTCTAGCTTTCATTCCACCACTTGCTTACCTATTACTGTGTCACTTGCCTACCTATTACTGCATGCCTTGCCTAGTTGTGGTTGTGTTGGTCACCTAGCTTTCTTTGTACCACTTGATTACTATTACTGCATCACTTGCCTAGTTGTTTTTGTGTTGGTCACCTAGCTTTCTTTGTACCACTTGCTTACCTATTACTGTGTCACTTGCGTAGCTGTAACTGTATCACATGCCTAGTTGTTATGGTGTTGGTTGCCTAGCTCGTAATGTGTCACCTGTCTAGCTTTCATTGTACCACTTGCTTATCTATTACTGTGTCAACTGCCTACCTGTTATTGTTTTAGATGCCTAGCTTTCATTGTGTCACTTGCCCATCTATTACTGTGTCACTTGCCTAGCTGTTAGCAGTACGAAACAGATCCGGCTAAAAACTGACCCCATCTGCGAGAAGACATATAAACAGAGATAAACAGCCAGTGACACTCACCCCACACTGATCTAGTTCTAGACACAAAGTCTTGTAATTCAAACTGGCGAAATAAACCAGTTGAAATCTTTGCTATGTTACTAGCCAAGCAGTTACTGTGTCACTTGTTCAGCTTTTATTGTGTTAGTTGTCTAGAACATATACATTAAATAATAATAAAGATCTATATTAAAGGATCTGGATCTGCATCTATGAGATAAATATAGGTCTAGGTTTTACTTTAGGCATTCTAGAAAAAACAGTAGAAATAGAGAGAGAGATAGAGAGAGAGGGAGAGATAGAAAAGGGGAGAGAGAGAGAGAGAGAGAGAGAGAGAGAGAAGAAAGGTGGAGACGAGAAGGGGGAGGAGGAGGGGTAGTTATTATTACTAGAAGTGACGTGAATTGAGGGTTTTAAAATAATTATGTATTAGTGTTTTGGAAAATTAAGAACCTTTAGCCTAATGAGACTTGCAAGTTCCCTTTCGTTTTTTAGATTCTCTCAACCTATCTACATATCTACCTATCCATCGACTAATCTCTCAACCTACCTACCTACCTATCTACCGATCTATCTACCAATAATATATATCCATCTATCAATATATCTACTTTCCTAGGTCTACCTACCTACAGACATATGATCATATCTTTCTATCCCTCTCTATCTATACATGAAGTGCTTAATTCCTCACGGACCCATCTATCTGTCTGTATGTCTGTCTGTCTGTCCGTCCGTCTATCTACTCACAGACTTATCATCCTTATTTTTCTATCCCTCTCTATCCATACGTGGGGTGCTTAATTCCTCACGGACCTTTCTGTCTGTCTGTCTGTCTGTCTGTCTGTCTGTCTGTCTGTCTGTGTGTCTGTCTGTCTGTCTGTCTGTCTGTCTGTCTGTCTATCTGTCTGTCTGTCTCTCTCCCTCTCTCTCCCTAAGTCTCCCTTTCTAAGTCTCTCTATCTCTATCTACATTATCTATCAATCTATCTATACATCTACCTACTTTACTCTAGTATTTACCCATTCCTTCGGTGTTACTTTTAGACTAGTGGCAATAAGTACAACACCACAGTATTTTTACGACGCGCCATAATCCTTATTCTCATACTCTTACGACCAGTCGTAAATTACTGCGACGTTGTACTTACGGCCCTACATCTAATACACAAGATGCGTCATTTGCAGCCCTACTGGTTGGGTCGGTGTCAGTACATGTATAATGTGACCGGCTGAGACAAGAGTCACGGTATCCCCGCTCTGTCTCCTGTGTGGCAGCACATACAATTGTCAGACGTCCGTCTTGGGGTTCGTCCACAATATAGTCGTAAATTACTGCGACGTTGTACTTACAGCCCTACATCTAATGCACAAGAAGCGTCATTAAACTCTGATTCCCTTACCTTTGTGTCGTGTTTGGATCAGATCAGCTCGCCGTTGATGGCTGTCTAAGCCGTAGTTAGGTCGTCTTTGGATCTTCTGCGCTCTCTGTACCTTTTGCCTCAGAGGGCTGGATTTATATAACAATGTCTACCTCTTATCCCCTTTAAGTTTTCCATTGAAAAAAAACACAAAAAAACAGCGAAAGTACTCTCTGCTGATAACGCTTATCATTAGCACGTCGGATACTTTTTGTTTTGTTTTAATTTGTTTTTATGAGTTCGTAGCTTTTCATTATGGAATTTTAAAACATAACCAAGACTGTAAAGGAAATATAAGATTATACAAACTATCATGTCATGGAACTTTATTTTAGACTAAACTTACACAACGAACCGAACGACCTACACACAGTCTTTCGAGAGGAGAAAAAAAAAGGGGGGGGGGGAATAATTTGTGTTTAGAAAAATTAATTGAATTCAAAAATACTTCAAACGTTGAAAAAAAATAATGTACATACACAATATGTAAATTACAACGAAAAAATATCCAGATGCCAGTGAACCAAACATGGAGGAAGTATAACCTGTAATAATAAATTGTACTTGAGCAGAAATATCGAAGAAGAAAAAGAAGAAGAAGAAGAAGAAGAAGAAGAAGAAGAAGAAGAAGAAGAAGAAGAAGAAGAAGAAGAAGAAGAAGAACAACAACAACAACAACAACAACAACAACAACAACAACAACAACAACAACAACAACAAGAGCAACAAACCGTTTTGTAGTAGTTATTCTTTTGTGTCTTTTTTAAAATTATTATACTAGTTGTCAACCCAGGCAATTCTAAGGAAGAGGTACGCTAACTCGTTCATGCTGTGTAAACTTTTGTTTCGTTTTCTCATTTTTTGGACTTTTTATCATTATTTGTTAAATAGACCCATTATGGTGTTAGGTTTTTCTTAAAGTAGTTTTAATTTTATCCTCTGCTTTTAAAAATTAACAAGGCAGTGTGCGCGTTAAAATGTGTGCGCTTAAAAAAAAGTAGATTTTTATTGTCCCGGAAACTATGGAACTATAGAGAGCCCTGCGCAAAGATTTATACTTTGTAGTTAAGAATTTTTGGATTCGATGAATGAATTTCAGAAAGAAAATAAAGTCGTATGGTTTAAGTAGGACGCATAAACAATTAAATCAATAAAAGGCGATTTTTTAATCCGCTCTCAGAGCACTTTCATTGACTTTTTAACTGCTCAGTAGGCAGGGGTTGCTAAATGTTGAGTTAGTTTAACGTCTAACATTAGCACTATTATGCTATATTGTGGACGGATCCCAAGACTGCCGTCTGGCAATTTTATGTGCCGCCATACACGAGACAGGGCGGGGATACCATGACTCCTGTCTTAGCCAGTCACATTAAACTGACACCGACCCAACCAGCAGGGAGCGAAATCGTCAGTCTCGAACCACTGACCTTTTGCGTCGGTAGCCGATGTTCTACCTCAGGACCACCGCGCCCCCGGTACTTTGCAAGAAGGTCACAAGTCTGGCTATTTCATGTAAGGCCTCATAGAGACAGCTGGGATACTAGAGCATGTGTCTGAAGTACACCAAGTCACATTATGCTGACACCGATCCAATTAATTAATTTGTTTTATTGCTTAAAGTCCAACGTGAGCACTATAAGACTATATAGTGGACGGAGCCCAAGACTCACGTTTGACAATTTTACGTGCCGCCACTGATTAGACAGGGCGGGGATATCATGACTCTTGTGTCACACACAAAAAAACAAACAAACAACAACAAAACAAAAAACCCAAAACAACAAAATAAGCAAAAACAAAACAAAACGGATGCACCAAGACAATCCTACGTGTTTTACATTATGGTGTCTAGCTACGCTTACACAGTAGCATGTACCCAGGTGTTTCGGAAGAGTTTCGTACCAGCAACACATGTCAGTACCACACGGATATATGCTCTTCTTAAGGGCTCTTGCGAACTTCTTGTATTATCAGGATAAAAGATAACAGAGATAGAGGTACTTTACGATCTGTTAAAAGGTTTGAAGCTTCCTCTATTGTTTTGTTGTTTTTCAACGGAGGCAATTCACATTGTTGTATAAGTGCACACACATTTGCAACATGTCGGCAAACTGTTACGATAGTTTTCTTGGAAAAAGAGAAGAAAAGAAATTCCGAAGAAAGTGTTCTTTTTAATTTCAAAAGTAGTACTTGTAGTTAATAAGCAGACTGCTCAATTGTAACTTTTTAATGTTTTCAGTTAATGTGTTTGTATGCCTCGAAAGGTGGTCAATATTACTAATAATAGGTAAAATCTGATTTACTCTCTATCGTAGACAAGCAGCTTTGTGTCAAATAAAGAAGTACATCCAGGTCTAGAAAGTGGAACATACTGGTAGTTTCCAACTCGTTGTAATCTTTTTTATTAGCATATCATCAGAATTTTTTTTTCTCTCAAACCTTTATTTGGTCTAGTGACGACAGGAATGATTGATGGGAAACGCAGTCAAGGAAGGCAAAGAGAAAAAATGGCAGACGGGATGAAGGAGTGGCTACAAATATCAAAGGTTACAGAGATGATGAAACTAACCAGAGAAAGAGAGATATGGAGGGACATGATCACCAACGCTATGAGGCATGGTACTTGATGATGATGATTGTGTTCACAAGTTTTCAATTTAAGAAATTTAGAAAAAGTTATAAACTCCTTTTCTCCCTCTCCCTCTTCCTCCTCCTCATCCTCGTATCAGCCACTTACACAAACCAAAAAAAATGTCTTTAGTTCCTGTAATTGTTCATGAAACAGGATTCAGTAATCTCAGTAATCTTCGCAGTAATCTCTTGATTGTGGTTATATGGTTGCCATATGGTTGATGGAAAAAAAAAAGAAATTGAGCAATTGTAACATTACAAAGATTAAGTTGCCCAACTTCCTTAATGTTTCTACGACGCACTAACTGATACTTAAGAGACACAGTTTATGCATTTCTTTTTTTCTTTTTTTTTTGGGGGGGGGGAATCAGCAAAGGAGTACATGTCTCATTAAGGAGGGTATCCTTTGTGGGATTTCCGATATTCGAAATTAAACGAAATACATTTACCTTTTTAAAAGCACAAATCCGATAAAAAGGCGAGCGATTACAACAAACTTGGTGTTCTGGAGAGATATTTTAAAGATTTGAGAGAAAAAAGAGTAACAGTGAAATCTGTCAGCTACGATGTGTCTCTCTTCGTCGAAAATGTCGTCTGGTCGTTTTTCACCCACTTGAAAAGGTGATAGTCATGGGTTTCCTCAGGTATATAACAGAATAATTATAATATCAGTTTGCGTACTAGAATCGGTGTTTGGGCGGCTGGCTTTAAGAGAACTCACTCCCGAGAAAAGGGCGAGACTGAAATGCCCCTTTGCGGAGTACCGATGCTGGTTGCGGAGTTTTTTTTAAATTCCGTCTAATTGTGTTTTATGTTCAGCGCCCACCTAATGTCTGACAGAAAAATAGGAAAAAACTTTACAAGGGGTTTAACATATTGTCGGAATTTGAATCTATATTACATTTTATATATTTCTTTATATTTTAGTGTGTGTATTTTCTTATTTTAGTGCCAATATTGTACTGAGATTATTGGCCACAACAACGTGCCATTGAAATACAATAAAGTATCATTTAAAGCAGATTGGTTAGCTCTTTTATTACAACTATACGTTTAAATATATAGCTTTGTACATATTCAAGCTTTATTCTTTGGCGTTTACCCCTTATTAAGTATTATTTTATGTTATTTCCCTTATATTTTCGACCTCCAAAGCATTTAAAACAAACTTTTAACTTAGTTTGATCTCAACAGTGTTTGGTCTTTGCGCTCACCCGATCTTTGATAGAAAATGAGGAAAAACATCACTAGGGGTTTAACATGTTGTCGTAATTTGAAACTTTTTGCCTTCTACATTCTTTATTTTTAGTGTATGTACAATGTTATTTGTGTCGATTTTGTATTGACATTACACAAAAGTTTTACGAGCATTGTTGAGAAAATATCTTACTCGATTGAAATGGAAAGTAATATTAACTTATGATTTACTTTGAAGATTTGTGTAAGAGAGAGAGAGAGAGAGAGAAAGAGAGAGACAGACAGAGACAGAGAGAGACAGAGAGAGAGACAGAGAGGAGGGGGAGAGAGTGAGAGACAAAGATGGAGCAACTTTCTCAAGAATGATCAATTAGTGTCAATGAAGTAAATACAAATGTTTGTTTACTTCGGTGACTTTGCCTGTTGGAATAGAAAGCCTCGACCGATATTATGGAGATTTTTCTTAAAGTTGTTACAAACATTAAAAATAAAGTATCCATCAGATTACTACAGATTGTCTGTTTTGTAAGTTCTACCAAAATACTAGATATATACTTCGATCACAGGCGTAATGATTGTACTTTTATATAGAAATATAGAAATGGAGAGCTGCGTCTCTCTCTCCCTCTCTCTCTATCTTTATCCCCCCCTCTCTCTCTCTCTCTCTCTCTCTCTCTCTCTCTCTCTCTCTCTCTCTCTCTCTCTCTCTCTCTCTCACTCTCTCTCTTCCTCTCTCTCTCTCTCTCCTTTCTTCCTCTCTCTCTCTCTCTCTCTCTCTCTCTCCCTCTTTCTTTTAAAGCAGATTTGTTAGTTTAATCTCAACAGTGTTTGGTCTTTGCGCTCAACCGATCTTTCTTGGAAAATGAGGAAAAACATCATCAGGGGCTTAACATTTTTTAGTGTATGCACAATGTTATTTGTGTCGATTTTGTATTGACATTACACAAACGTTTTTGAGCCAATAGTATATATTATATTTTTTACCATTTAATTTTTGAAGCAGATTAGTTTGCTTTTTGAAATACTTGTAGCTTTGTAGCTTTGTAATTACTCATGTTATAATTTATTCCCTTAAGGTTACCCTTTAAAGCAGATTGGTTAGCTCTTTTAATGCACATACGTTTCAACATAATTATAGCTTTGTACATATTCAAGCTATATCCTTTGGCGTTCACCCTTTATTAAGTTTTTTTCTGTTATTTCCTTTATCTTTTCAAACTCCAAAGCATTTAATAAAAGACTTTCAACTTAGTTTGATCTCAACACTGTTTGGTCTTTGCTTCAGCCGATCAGCTGACCTTTGATAGAAAATGAGGAAAAACGTCACCAGGGATTTAACAGGTCGTTGTAATTTGAAATGTTTATGCCTACTACATTCTTTACTTTTTAGTGTATTTATAATGTTATTTGTGTTGATTTTGTAATGATATTACACAAACATTTTACGAGCTAATAATTACACAAAAGTATTACGAGTTAAAAGTATATATTTGTTTACCCTTTGAAGCAGATTAATTTGCTTTTTAAAATACCACTACGTTGAAACTTGTAGCTTTGTAATTAATCAAGTTATATTCCCTGGCGATTACCCTTTAAAAGTAGTATTTTCTGTTATTTCCCTTAGTATAGTTTCGAACTTTATACCATTTAAGAAACAATTGTACCACAGATTTGTTTAAATCATGTTTGGCCAGTGCACCCACCTAATGTCTGACAGAAAAATAGCTTTATATATTTCTTTATATTTTAGTGTGTGAATTATTATTTGAGTGCTAATATTGCATTGAGATTATTAGCCACTCGATGTTAACAAAATATATAAAATTAAGTTTAACAAAAAAAGAAAGCGTGTGTATGAACGGAGAGGGACAGAGAGAGAGAGAGAGAGAGAGAGAGAGAGAGAGAGAGAGAGAGAGAGGGGGGAGAGAGAGACAGAGAGAGAGAGACAGAGAGAGAGACAGAGAGAGAGGAGAGAGAGAGAGTGTGTGATAGAGAGAAAGACAGAGACAGACTTACAGACAGACAGACAGACAGACGGGCAAGCAGGCAGACAGAGACGGAGACAAAGATAGTGACAAACACAGACACAGACATAGAGATAGAGACAAATAGAAAAAACAAAGAAAGTGAGAGAGTGACAAAGAGAGAAAAAGACAACGAGATAGAAACAGAGAGAGAGAGAGAGAGAGAGAGAGAGAGAGAGAGAGAGAGAGACAGAACAAAACACAGATAGATAGATAGATAGATAGATAGATAGATAGATAGATAGATAGATAGATAGATAGATAGATAGATAGATAGATAGATAGATAGATAGATAGATAGATAGTAGATAGATAGATAGATAGATAGATAGATAGATAGATAGATAGATAGATAGATAGATAGATAGATAGATAGATAGATAGATAGATAGATAGATAGATAGATAGATAGATAGATAGATAGATAGAGAGAGAGAGAGTGGGGAAAGGGAGAGAGAGATTGAAAAATCGACACATATCTAGTAAAACTGATTCCTCCGTAAGGAATAGTACTGGTAATTCGTATTGGAATAGCATTTAACTCAGGTTGTCTCGATTGTACATGTACTCCTACTGCAGCTCAAAACTGAATGTTAACTTTCTTGTTAAAATATTCGAGATATACCGGGATAGTTACATAATTGGATAGTAAAATAGACCAACAACGATATTATATCTTATGCTCATATCAAATTCGATTACTTGATCACATATTAAAATATGGAACTTTCATTTCATTAAACAAAGTGAGTAATGTTACCAGTTTTCTGTTTAGGTAACAGCCATATACAAACAGTCACATAAGCTTACAACAACAAAACAGGGCTGCCAAGGCTTCTGTCTATTCGGGTCATATTGTACTGAAATCTGCCCAATAACAAGAAAACTAAAAAGATTAACAAACAGTATTATTAATGTTTAGAAGATATTAAATCTGATTTAAGCAACTTGTGCCTAATTTACCGTGGTTTCGTCACAATGGTGTTTTCTTCTAAGTGGAACAAAGTCTCAGTATATAACGCACAAAAATAAGCCAAGGGAGCTAAATAAATAAAAACGGTAAAATTGTATTGGTTTGAAAATGTTATCCCCCTTACACACAAGGGAAATAACTCCATATAAAGGGAGATAATCCAAAAAACAAGCAGGGGGTGTTGGGGTACAGCTCTGAACCTCCGCCATATAGGCACTCTCAGGATGGCCAGCCCACCGACACCACATCGACGAGGTACCTAACGCCTGTACCTCTAAGGATGTTGCACTGTTCACACAACTTCCGACAAAACTTCCCTGCCAGCTGTCAATCACCATCCCGGTGTGTTATGGGAGGAACCACATCAGACCCAAGGCATAAATGATGATGAGGCGTTTATCATCATAGCATGTGGACCATGGCCGTTTTACGGGGCCTTAACACCGATTAGGATTGGAGCCAGTTCCCGACAAAGTTACCCTCGCCAGGCGACCTTGAACTAACTTGAGATTTATAAGTACCCCGCCCAGACATGTTCTTTCTCAATGCGGTTTACATATTGTGAATAACGTTATCCTTTTGTTATCAACATTAAATTTCTACAGGCCATGACTACTGAAGTATCTGTTATAATAACACTTGTCACTTAATTCTTTTTTAATAAAATATTCCTCAAAATACAATACAAAGCATCTTTTTCTTTTTGAATTTTGAAAATAAATCAAAATTGTTGCAGTGTTATCTACCTTTTTGAAGAACGTTTTGTAACTATAGACAATTGATGATTGAATTAAATAGTTCCCCTTTTGTTTACATTAACCAACGTAGCGACAAATCACTGAGCACAACTTGTATTTTTTGTGTGTGTGACCCGGGCTGACTCTCCCTTGGGCAGCCTCAACAACTAGTCACTGGTAAACCGGAAAGGTTTGCTTTAGGCATTATGAAATGTAGATTTGTAAACATGAAATATCTTTTTATAATTTTTATATAAAAGCAACAGTCATATTATGCTTAAACAATTGTTCCTCTTTTTGTGCAGGACCTCTAACATCGCCAATCGTGGCCCTCAATTTTTTTGTTTGTTATCAGTTGCCATGATGAAACCAACGATTGGGGTTTCTGCTCTTGTTGTGTAACTTTGCATACTATCTTTTTTGTTGTTGTACTCGATCTCTCTCTATCTCTACCTCTCTCTCTCTGTCTCTCTATCTCTCTCTCTCCCTCTCTCTCTGTCTCTCTCTCTTTCTCTCTCTCTTTCCCTCTCTCTCTCTCTCTCGCCATCTCTCTACCCACCCCTTAAATCTCTGACTATCATAACCATACTCTCCCCC
>RQTK01000428.1:53500-73960 GCA_003991915.1 Elysia chlorotica
TCTCTCTCTCTCTCTCTCTCTCTCTCTCTCTCTCTCTCTCTCTCTCTCTCTCTCTCTCTCTCTCTCTCTCTCTCTCTCTCTCTGCTTTTCATTCCTTCTTGTTTCAACATTGTATGTTTATTTCTAGTTCATGCGCTCAGTCTATAATTTACAACCCCATCGCTTTTAAATAAACTGTGTAGCTTCACCTCCTCCCCAGCATTCCCCCCTCTCTGTCTCTGTCTCTCTGTCTTTGTTTCTGTCTTTCTGTCTGTCTGCCTGTCTGTCTGTCTGTCTGTCTGTCTGTCTTTCTTTCTTTCTTTCTTTCTCTCTTTCTCTCTCTCTCTCTCTTAAGTTGGGCAAAGTTGGCCAATAAGAAAGTCAGGAAGTCGACTCGACGTTTTCGTCAAACTCTAAAAGTCAACTGAGACTGTGACTTTGCCCGTGCTGCTCTAAGCCCTTCGACTTACGGCTTCTGAAAACAAGCGCTGTCGGGTTTTGGAACTACATGTAGTCTATTAGCCTAGGCCTAACTGATAGTCAGCAGCCACACACGCATGGTAAATGAGTCCACCGTTGGCGTGAACTCATTGTTTGTCACATTTGTTATCATAATTTCAATGACTTGGTCTTTCCTTATGGAGGTCTCAGCTCTGTCTTGTTTGGGACAATCATTTTTATGATTAGAGGCGTTGCGATAACAATTATACAAAGCTCACTCGCCCCTCACTCGTCCACAAAACGTGTATAACCTAAATAGTGCTGACGTTGGAAATGAAGCATCAAACAAAAACGAAAAAATATCAAACAAGCAAACACCCAAAGAAACCCGAATCCCCGAATCCCAAACAGGAGTCTCACAGAAAGCATGCACCAGTAGTTGCCCTATTACATCTACTACTAGTACTATCACTACTCAGTGCCGGATTCAAGGCGCGATCAGAGCCACAGGCCCCCACCAAAGCCCCCAGATCAGAAAAGGCATGCAAACTCACTTAAAAGTACTTCATGACATTTCCATGGACTGTTAATTAACAAATTTTGTCTTGTAAATGTTTTTAGTGTCTTTTATAATGCTTTTTTCAAAATATAGTGCTTGAACTTTAAAGCCATCTTTCTCAAAACTGTGTTTTCGCAATATTTCATACAAAACATGCAATATCTCAACAACTAATTAAGATATCACAAAAACTTAAAAAGCATAATATTCAGCATTATATGAGCAATCTGAAAATGCATTTATCTCAACATCCATAGCTGCTGACATTTGGGCCCTTTTCCCAGGCACACACTGACTCTAGGTCTCTGTAAGGATAGTAATATTTCTTACCAAACTATAACCGGCTACGGAATTTCTTGTCCTACAGGCTAAGGCGGGTTCAGTACTAAAAATAAATAAAGAATCGTAAGGAACCGTACTTGTGCGTTACCTTTTGCTATTTCCTATATTTTTGAAAACTAAAATGTATTATTATTTGATAAGCATAGGATAATGATATTTTATTTTGATAAATATTCTAAAAACAAGTGTAAGTCTGCATCAAAAGATGATTAAATAGATGTTTTAATAATATAATCTGAGCTATTTTAAGATGTCCCAATTTACATCCTTTCGATACCGACCCCATCGTAAAACCACAGACGCCATTTTTCAGTTCAATGGATTACTATGCGTAGAATCTGATATTGTTGTGTCTGCTATCAGTGAATCTCCTGTGCTATCGTGTTTACATCCAGAGAGGCTATATCGCAACCAATTTGACTCATTAGTCATGGAATTCTGATCGCAATTCACACATTTTCGTCGTAGATTCATCAGATAGAGGTACTTTTGTGAAATAAAACTTTAAAATGACAAAATTTGGCTTCGTTTTCGATACAAACGGATTGTAAATAATAGCCCTTAGTCAGATCTAGAATTTCTACTGATCATCTGGTACTCTTACATTATGATTAGCCTAGATCTATATTCTAGATCTAGATCTAGATAGGTTTTTTAGATCTGATTGATCCATATTTGGCCATGTAAAACTATGTAGGCCCTAATCTACTGTAAATTTTAGCCAAGAATCTAATCTATAGATATCTACATCATCTGTTGCACAGCTCACTACTAATGACTAATCTACCCCAGTCCATGTTTCATTAATTTATGAAGTGGCTACCAACCTCAACTACTAATAACTAGATCTATCAAGGGGTTCTAGTTTTACTTTAACTTTCAGGAGCCGAAAAAACCCAACTGCAACATACATGTATCTATGTCTAATAGTAATCTAGATTAGCTTAATAAAGCTATCTATCTATATATAGACTTTCAGTTTATAATGCTCCATTAGCAGCAAAGGTGTCTCAAAATGCAGAACCCTTAGGCCTATATACCATCCTAGATCCCTGCTAAATTAACCCACAATCCCACTGATCTCATTCAATACCATATCTAATTTCAAACTGCACCAACACACAAAATGACTAACTTAGTAACTGTTACACTGTACAGCCAGTGTAGGCCTACAATCTACACAACTTGCAACACACTCACTGCATGCCTCGGAAGCTTTAGTTTAAAAGTTTTAACCAGTCTTCAATTCAACTCATTCCTAGATTCTACCTATCAGACAAAAGTTAAATGATTCAGGGCCAGAAAATTGGGAACTGGTTTACAGTATAATTGGTTACAATTTTAAAAACTAGTCTAAAGGCTAAATAAAGAAAATTAAACTTGAGAGCTAAGAATAATGTTTAAAACTTAAATCTTCCAGGATGAAAACACACACTTTTGTATATTTACCAATATGATCTGATTCTGAACCAGTTTTTATCAAGTAAACTGTAAAGTAAAAAAAAAAAATTGGTTTTGTTCCAAAATTGTAAAACAATCAGATGTCATTTATGATTTATTAGACTGCTAGCTCAGTGACAATTTTATATTCAGTTTATTCAGTTAATAAATTAAACTTGTGATGATAAATCTGTTAATACTAGTAATTTTATCAGTTCTCCACAGTCATACGTTTTATTTTTTATCCTATGAATACATGAGGTCCTTACCCTCTATAAATGTTTTGTTTAATTTTTTTTCTACAGAACATATTTGATTTATGGACCACTGAGATCATATCATACTATATGGAACAGGAAAGCTGGGATGAAAAAATAAATTTGTCCCGAGATAATGAAGAAGTTGGCTTGGAGACCAAATCTAGGGATAATCTAACAACGCAAGGAGGGGGATTCTCTGTAGGAAACTTCATAACAAATGGTGGATTAAAGTTAACCATCTCGTGCAGAACAAAAAGCTGCGAAAATGAGCTGGATAAAAACTGCAATGAATCACTGGGTGTTTCATCCGGAGCCGACCTAACAAGGCAAAGGTATTATGTTAACAGCTCAGCTGTGGCTGAAATAAGTGCAATGGATCAAGAAAGTGAGGTAAAGATGAAGAATTTTTTCTCAGTATTTTCTAATCAACCTTCTTTTTTTTTTGGTGTACACACTTGTAATATAAATCGTTGCCTTGTAAATGCATACTTTTGAGATTTATAACTTGTAATTCTCTTCTTCTTTTTTGTAACTAGTCTGTTCAAAATGCTAAATCAGCAACATGAACTATCTGTCAATATGAATTTAATTATTGTTGTTTTAAGAGATTGAGATTCTTGAATTTTATGTCAACATGGTCAATTTGGACTCTAGAGGGATAATTATTTCAAACGTTTGAAGTTGTTACGTTGTAGAAAATTGATTAAAAAGGAAATCGGTGGCATTCAGTTACTATTGTAATTTTTTAAATGTTGTTTTGAGTTTTGACAATAGTAAATAAAAAAAATTGAAAATTTTGAAGGATTGTAGATTTTTGAAAATTATGGATTTGACAGCAGCGGTATACATACATGATATCAAGAGTTAGAATTGATTAATTAGCTTTTAAAGATTAACCCTATAGATTTATCAATTGATGGCTTTATATAAAAAATGTATAAAATAATATTTGAAATCTATTTCTAAGCCTAAGGCACCAATTCCTTTTTCCTACTTCACAGTCACTTTTCAATTTTTAATTTGTTTTAGGCTTTACTTAGGCTGCCCTCATGAAGTTTATGGACTTTAAAATCTTAGTGGATTCCATTGTAGTTCATTTCGATTCATAGGTGAAAATAATAATTGGACTTCTAAATATAAGGCGTTGACTTTTTCATATTTATCTTAATAATTTTTCCAATTTCCTCAGGAGCCGTCTCCTCATGGCTTAGATTTTCCAAATGAACATACTGAGGTTGAATCTAGATCACAATGCCTTCCTTTTGCAAATTCTAAACCTGAGGCACCGCCAATGCATGCACCAGAACCCACTGGTTCAAATGGAGTGGATCATGCGAAATTGCAAAGCGGAGTTCAACTGGAAGTGACACCTCCAAGTGAAGATAGTAGCTTGATCTTAGTCAGTCAAGATGCTTTGAAAACAAGCCAGAAAAGTTCTACACATTCATGCACTCTCAAGTTTCACCTTAATCAGGAGAATGTGAAACAGCAGGCAAAAGTAAGGCTCACCAACACTGATAATCATTGTGGTAATGATGCCCTTGCAAGAATGGACACTTTACCAAATGTCTCACCAGAAAGTGGCATTAGTTCTTTAGATGAATCCCCCTTTGGTAATGAATCTCCAGATTTTAATAACGGTGTCGAAACATGTGATCAGCAGCCCTCTCATGGTGAGGCTCATCACAAAATAAATGAAGGCAACCCTTCTGATAAAAATTCTGATCGAATTATGCTGCATTGTATGCCAAGTGAAAGAAAAACTGTCAACAACCCGTCCAACGGATCTAATACCTGCTCGGTAGACGATAAGTCTGTTCAAGAAATGTCTGTTCCAGAAGTGAATGGCTTATTGACTGAAGAGAGAACTGTTGATGAGTTAGAGGACAGTGATCAGCCATCCTTGTCTCCTCATACACATGTTAGCCGGGTCATAGTTTCATCACCTCGTAAAATCTCTCAAGCGTCCGGACGGAAGAAAAGAGGTCGTCCCCCGAAGACAATGAAGAGTCAATTCTTGAAACACAAGAAAAGCACATTGTATAACAACACAAATGAAACTTGTGCAAGCACTGAAGCTCAGGTGATAAACAATTTCTCAGACCAAGAGCACTTTGACAATCAAGCATCAAATAATGGAAGTCCATGCGAAATGAACAATAGCAATATCTGTGATATAGGTTTGCCTACATATCTAGGAAAGGCAACAAACTGTAATAAAGTTACTAGTGGTAAGAAAGTGAAAGAGCATTCTCAAACAACTAAACAGGTCCTTTGTACAGGTGGCCAAAAGAGAAAGTTGAAAGTGGATCCTGACTTTGAAAGGCGACCACGTGGACGACCTCGTAAGATACCTGACATGACTGAAGGCTCTGTATGTTCCTCAACTTCAGGGGTGAATCCAGAATCAACTGCTATGACAACTGGCAAGAGAAAATACTCCAAAAGGAAACTGTCATTTACCCGCTTGAAAAGAAAAGAGAAAAATGTATCCCCTTCTGTTGACTACAGCAACTCTCAGTGCCACGACTTTGAGGGAAAGAAAACTGATGAAGACGTGAGGAACCCAAACAAGCTGCAGGACTGGGCCAAGATAGATGACTCTAAGGGTTCTCAAGGTTCAATCTTTCAGGACAATGAGCTTGATGCCCTGCTGCTGAGTGTGAAATCATCTATCAAAAGTCAATTCAAAGAAGATGTCAGCAGCGATGCTATCCCAAATTTGGCATTTGAAAACCCTTTTGCTTTGATACAGCCACCTCCTTTTCCTAAAGTTTCTAGACCGTCCTCTCCCAGGATTGTAAAACCAAAGGCAAAGAGACCAAAGCTGCATGTGATGATGAGGCAAACAAAGAGACGAAAAAAGAAGTTTGTGGGAAATAGAGTTGCACCAGTTGTTGAGCAAACGGTACCTGCTCCTCCCAAATTGGATGTCTTTAGTCCCTTGGTTCCTCAGGAGAGAGCAGAGAAATTAAGTATCCCACCATTTAGAAAAATAGGCACATTTGGATCATCATTGTCTTTGACCAAGAGGCCATTCTTCACATCTTGTGTTCAGCCGTCTAAGATCTTGGCCACCAGCAGACTCAACGTCTTCAGGCTCGGAACTGGCGTTGAGGAATCTCATAGGTCAGTGACACCCCCTAATACAGAAGCTGGAGACAGTTTCGAAAGACGT
Organism: Elysia chlorotica; assembly: GCA_003991915.1. NCBI lineage: Eukaryota > Metazoa > Mollusca > Gastropoda > Plakobranchidae > Elysia > Elysia chlorotica. Next base: position 59,700 of record RQTK01000428.1, read on the forward strand.
TTGAAAAAAAGGCATAAGCTTTTATATCGAAAATCCAAGCATAAGAATATCATTGATCCAGTGTTTGCTGCAGATTTGGATACTCTCCTACACGGTTTGACAGGCATGACAATCGCGGAAAACCCATCGGATAACTTTATCCGGGTCAGGCCAGGAGAGATGCCGCTGCCCTCCATCTTTAGGGTCATTAAAATTGATGTGAACCGCAAACTGAAGGAACGAGTGTTCACGCCAGAGCCTTTGATGCTGGATAAGCCCAAGATTCTCAAGACCAGGAAGGACTCTGTGTCACCATCAGAATCTTTAGCCACTTCGTTCAGACCAATATCCAAAGCGGGGCGCAAAAAAACTGCTTCGGAAGCAGCCCTCGAGCAGCAGAAGAGGCAAACTCCTTTGAGCGACCCCAGCGATCAGAGACTTCCTCCCAAGAAACGTCACAGGATGGTGAACGCTGAAACCCCTCTGGATGTGGACTCCCCTCCGATGTCGGAGGGAGAGCCCAGGCACAACCCAATGAAGAAGAAAGGAAAACGCCAGCGAAAAGTGTCAGGCCAGGATGATAATAAATCTGGTGAGTAAGAATCTGTTTTTTTTTTTTTCTCCTTTCTTTTTTTTTTACTTCTGTGCTCAAAGTCAGTACTTCGTGCCAAGTTTGGCAGCTCTAGTCCCAAAAAATATGTGCTTTTTTCTTTTTTTAATTAATCTCTGTTGATTAACATTAAAGGTTTTGATTTTGCTAGTTTCTAGGTACTGTTAATATTATATCTGAGAATTTTTAAAAGTTAATTTATAGTTTAAATACCAATATTAATACATGATTTTCGGAGAATGCAGAGAAAACTTGGTTCTTTTTCTTTAAGTTTAAATAATTTTATCAGGTTACCTCTGGGTTTTTTTTTTTGTGTGTTTTTTCCTGTCAATGATGAAAGTAGGAAGCTAAAATGGTACATTTTTAGTGCTTTATAAATGATATTTAGCACAGAAAGTACTGTTAATTTTTCAAAAAAATATAACAGTACAATAAGAATAGTCAAATCCTCACCGACGAAATGTTTAAACTTTCTTTTAATTATTATCAGATGCCAGCCAGTCCTTCAACAGGATAGGGCAGCAGTTTGTAGCTGGAGAGCTGACGATTGATACAAGCCAGGGCTTCCTGACTTGCACCCCTTCATTGTCACCATGTGTGAGCCGTCTGTCCACCCGAAGTTCCACCCTGCCATCTCTCTCATCTCCCTCCCCAACGGGCTCAGTTGGGTTCCGTGCCAGATCTCTCTCTCATCACCACTCACTAAAAAATGGTGGCAGCAGCAACTTGTCTCTAGCTTGCCCTCTACATTCTCTGTCAGGATCAAACACAACGGCTCCAGACGGCTCGCTTTGTGCTGAGTGCCACCTCTTGCAGCAGTCAGCAGCATCTTCTATCTCTCCTGGATCACTTCGATCAGGGAGGTTCAACCTCAGGTCTCTGTCTGGTCAGCCAACGTCGACAGACTTGAGCTTTTTGGCAGACAGAAGACTCAGCAGTGCAGAGCCCAGCCCAAATCTCAGACTCACTCCTGTGTTCGATAAGTCTATATCTAGAAGCTTGAGGAAGAGGCGTAAATCCTCCAATCTGTCTGGTGATGAATCAGACTCTTCACCTCCTAGACTGGAGTGCATTTCACCAAGAACCAATCAGGATACACACTTTTTCTCGGAGCCTCCAAACATCACTAATTCAGAGAAAGGCCCTCTGTCGCCAAAGCGAACGCCGTCTACTAAATCAACCATTTCTTCTAAACCTTCCCTGTCGCCATCTCATCCTAAAACTAAAACGAGCCCTGGATTAAGTTCTAAGAAGAACCAACCCAAAAAGACTGCTGTGGCATCAAAGAAACAAACACCTGTAAAGCCACCAGTGAAGGCGAGTCCAAAGAAAACGTGCAATAATCCTATAACAAGCATCAGTAGTAGCAACGTAGTTAAGAAGTCAAGCAGATCTGTGATTACAATGTCGTGTCCTGAGCATGAACCTCTGCCTCTGGAGCACTGCAGCAACAAAAAACTCGTGGATGAGATCAAGGCAGCAACCACTATTAAAATGTAAGTGATCAAGTTACTTTATTGTTTAATCTTAAGGTGTTTTTAAATGCTGTTCTTTTATCATAATTATCAAGTTGATTCTTCCTAATAGTGAATAAAATTATGTCAGGCAAATAGCATGTATACATTAAAACAATACATGGGATTGTTTTACAGATCAAAGTAGTTAAATGTTTGTATCCTCAATATACTGAGACACAGGAAATCAAAAACAAAAAATACTGGCGAAAAAAAGTATCTCTGATGTGCTCTTTGAACATATACCTACTTTTATTGGCTCACTAGGCACTTCTAGTTAAAAAATCAAAGTTTATGTAAGTCATCTAGATTTTTAATAGAACTTTATTTTTTCATGTTTTGAAAAATCTATTATCCACATAAACGTCATCTAGAAGCTAGTGTCCTGACACGCATCTGTCATTATGTACCCTGTTTTTCTATAAAAACAATGATGAATAAGTTAATATTATTCTTGTTTGGCACAGTAATGTTTTGTTATTGAGCAACTTTTCTTACAATTATGAGTCACTCTTTGTCAGCTTTAAATCAATTGATTGAATAGTTATCAGAACAAACAAAGACTATTGCGGTTACTGTCCAAGACAGTATCTTTTATATGATTTGCATGTTTTTAACTTTTTAAGTTTCGAAGTTTGCTAACACTGTTATGAAATCTATAGCCATTTGACAATCTCCGAATTTTAGCTTATTTTGATTTGGAAAATATTTGATTTCAATACTGGTAGTGATATTCATATCATTTGGCAGTCTTCACTTGCAGACACATTTTTATCAAATCCAACTTGAAGAAACAGATTTATTTGAATATTTCATGACGAGAAACAATACAGCTTTTAAAAACATATATGAATCCAAATTTCTAGTCTTGTGGATTCTTCACTTTTTATTTAATTAATTATTTTGTTGTTGTTGTAATTTCAGTTCCCCAAAGGAAGATTCAGAAGAGGAGAATGATATGGGGGATACAATCACGCCATCTCCAGTACAGCCTCCTCGCAAAAGATATCAGAGAGTGGGACTCTTCTCTGACTTCTATAAGGATTCTGAGTGAGTAACTCACCCCTTCCTCACCCCCCCCCCACACACACACACACTCCCTTTTTTCTTTTCCTATTTCAACTTCATTTTCTTTGGTTTTAAATTTGTTTTGTTTTTGTTGCTCCGTCTATTACATATCCACTGAATTTGTTGCCTTTCTTTTTTTTCGTCCTTTTTGAAAGTTTTTAAATTGGAAGAAAATTTTAGTATAAAAACAATAATATCATTAATGAAACCCTCCTTCCGTTGATTATTGATCACTGATATTTTAGTGCTATGTGTACTAGTGAAAGCTCATTGTATCCAATAGTTTTCTGAGAGATTAACTGTTGCTGAGCTCTATACTGCCCATCTCTGTCTCTCTGTCTGTCTGAGTTTTTTTCTTAGACGTATAAACCACATCCTACAGATTCACAATCTTGGTGCTTTAATGATTTAATATTGTTTTTCTAATTTCAAATTCTTCTTGCATTGAACTGTTTGTGGTTTATATACCTTCTGTAAGTCTAAAATTTTAACATTTTTCACAGCGTCATTTATTAGAGTTTTTAAAAGTTTCTTTCATTGTAAATCTTGGTCCTTTAATATCAATTCAAAAGTTTTATTTTCTGGGACTGCTGCTATAGATTTGTGCCGATAATACTGAGAGAGAGAGAGAGAGAGAGAGAGAGAGAGAGAGAGAGAGAGAGAGAGAGAGAGAGAGAGAGGCATCACATACACACACACACTCGCTCACACCCCCAACATTGCGACAAAAAGGGGATCGGGGCAGGAAATAGACATCCCGAAACCCGTGCCCGCTAACGTAGGATCGGTGTAGGAAGTTGATCAAGGTCCCGCGCCTTTGTCTCGCACCCCTTAAGAGCCGCCGTCCCACTGTCACACAAAGGACGCGTACCGTGGCGAGGCCGCGCGAGGGCCATCTGCTCACCGTTTCTGGTCCGCTTTTGCCCGTCCTCACCTTTGTCACCCGCTGAACTTTTCAACTCTCAATCATCTTGGTCTTCTGTCGTGCCTTTTGTCTATTCTCTACCCTCTCTGCTTCTCGTTCTCTGCTTCTCTCTCTCTGTCTCTCCCTCTCGCTCTTGTCTTTCTCGCAGTCGCTCCCTCTTTCCATGTGTCTCTCTGTCTCTCCCTCTCTCTATTTCTGTCGCTCTCTGCCTGTCTATCTCTCTGTCTCTCTCTCTCTGTCTGTCTGTCTCTCTCTCTCTCTCTCTCTCTCTCTCTCTGTCTCTCTGTCTCTCTGTCTCTCTCTTCTCTTCTCTCCCACTCTGGTGCCAAGTGACTACTGTTTAAATACACGCCACTTGAAGGGTGGGCGTTGGGTCAGGTCATAGAGCAGAGGGCCCAAAGACACGCCACTCTACAAATTTGAGCAGGTTTTGAGACCAATAATAGGCTTGTTGTTGGTGTTTGCTGTCCGTGGATATTTTAAATCTCATCTAAAATGTATAGGCCTACTGGGTTGTGAGCCTGTCATGCTGAGATTTGCACAGTCCGAGAATATGGTCTCAGCCTCACCTACTAGTATAATGTATTAACTGGCTTAAAACACAATGGGCACAATGTAGTCGTTATGGTCAAAACATACTCCCTCACTCAGCCTCACCATTGGGTGGATCGGGGTAAGATTCCTTCTTTAAACCTCAGTAAAAAAACTACCTGAGAAGCTTGGTCAACCCCCTTTAATTTCAATGCATGTGAAACGAACGTCTCTTAAAATCTCTAGTCTGTGATTCTGACATGTGGAGTGCTCGTGAGCCCGTATTGTGATGTATTGTATAGTCCTACCCCTAGCATACGGCGTGACCAGGCCGAATCCGAATCCTATAATATTTAACAATTCCTGGAACACATGCCAATAACCCGTGGCGCGCGGCGCGGAAATTGAGCCTTTCAAGGTTTCCCTGCCTAATAACAATGCCGCAATCATACTTTTATTTCCAAACCAGTCGCGCACACGCGGCAGCCGGCGCGTGTATTGACTTGATTCAAACTGGCCATTGTCTAGCGAGCATGGGATACTAATATTTCAGCGTGAGCGGGATAAGCAAACAGTTTGGCAGTTGTATCAATGTTGTGCCGGACTGGTGATCAAAATCGCACCACGATCAATATTCTTCTAATTGTTAAAATTAATACTGTCGAATCTGCTCAAGATAAACCGTTTTGAGGTAATATATGATTTTATATTTATAAACTATGTCGAGGGAATAAATCCCCCCATATGTTGCAAACGCGGTTTAATGAAATTAATTTGGCATGAAATAACGCTTTATGGATGGCAAAATATTTAATCCTAAACGGATTCCATTGTATTGGAAGAAAACAATGAGTACTGATTCTTTCACGAGCAGTTGATAAGAAAATTAACATTGAAATTAATATACGTATTCGATATACTCAATACTCATCATTCTGTCTGTCGAGTAGAACCCCCCTCCCTCTTTTTTTCCCTTTGCCCATCATACAAGCACGTTGGTGGTTCTATGCATTTTTTTTGTTTACCCCATGATTATACCCATTAACAATTCAGATATTGAAACTTTCTTAGCATACAGTTTTATTGCATGTGCTGGGGGTGTGTCATCATACTAGAGATTATAAATTGGATGTATGGGTGCTGGTGTGAGTCATCCAATGAGAAAGAGAGAGAGAGAGAGAGAGAGAGAGAGAGAGAGAGAGAGGTATAGACTTACAGTAAAAGCGTGTGTGTTTGTATGAAGAGATATGTGGCGTAGCTCGTGTATTTCGTATACATAATATGTTTCGTTAAGGTGGAGGGGGGGGGGGGGGGGGGGGCACTATGTCGCCCGATTGATTCATCGGGATGTCGAGATAGCTGCTGCGCAGGTAAATTCAACATTCGGCACAGGAGAACCACGTGCATGCACTAGTGACTACATACGTATGTTTTACATTGCACTGCATACGTATGTTTTACTCCTGAAGCTCAGAAAACATCCCAACAAAAAACAAACAAAACACCAACCCCAAACAAAACAGCCAACTAACTAAGCGCGGTCTCGAAGGTGTCGAGTTGTCTCAAACAGGTAAGACATGGTTGTGATCTTTTGGAAGAGGGCCAGATAAGTTTGGAACTGCATTGAGATTTGTGAATTGTTTTGCTGCTCAGTACCCACACTTCTGTTAAGTCTGTCTGATTGCGTGTAGAATTTGGGAAGAGGTGGTGAAAAACAAACAAACAACCCACCTAAAAACCGAGTGTGGGGGCGGGGGGTCTTGGATACAATCGAGGGAACTTAAGAACTGGATGGGAGCCGGCGAACATTTTGCAATGCTTTTAGTTGGTATGCAGACACTTTAGTTAACCTAAATGGTCTTCTAAAAAATTAATACACGTGAATCCAGAAACTTTTAAATAAGTATAGGAACAGTTTGCTTAACGTGGATGCCTTAGGGTAGTGAAGGCAATAATGTGTATGTGTGCCTGTCTACTCAGCAACCGTTGGTCTATTCAACCTTCTTCTTCCTGTCCATGTGCTATGTCTCCTCAAATTAATTATTTTAAGGAAGGGGTTGGGGTTGGGGAAGGGGCGTTGTAAGTGGATAGGGTCCACAATGCCTGAAGCCTACTTAGCTTGCATACGTTTCGTGCTTTCAAGAATATTACAGGCTTTGCGATTGAGTTGGTTGCTTAACGTCCAAGGTCAGCACTAAGAGATCGGTTTTGCTGTCGACAATACGATATCAGATGGCACACTCACGCCAATTCGACTTAAGACCTTAATTGACGCTTGTCCCTGTGTGACTGTATGGTGCATAGTGATTAGATAAGTCCTTTACCTCCCGTCTTCGTTTTTCGAGGTCGCGGTAGCTCTAGGGTAGAACATCGGCTTCCCACGCATGAGGTTCGTGGTTCGAGCCCTGACGATTCGCCCCTCTACTGGTTGAGTCGGTGTCAGTTTAATGTGACTGGCTGAGACAGGAGTTAAGTTATCCCCGCCCTGGTTTTAACATCCACACTTCAACACTATATAGGCTATATTGTGGACTGGCTCCAAGACGGACGTCTGACACTTTTATGCGCTGCCACACACGAGGCTGGGCGGGGATACCATGACTCCTAGATCTGTCTCAGCCGGTCACGAGTCATGATATCCCCGCCCTGTCTCGTGTGTGACAGCACATAACATTGTCAGACGTGAGGTTTGGGGCCGTCCACAATATAGCATATACAGTGCTGACGTTGGGCCAGCTTGACTACCCGTTTTCGTTTTAGTATATCGCACGGCCTCTACTGACCCGAACTGACGCCTGTCCCTGTGTGACTGCGCGAGGTCATCTCATGCTCAGTGGACAGCTGCTGTCCGGACCGCCGGGTGAGGCATGCTGTGATACATGTCATGATGTGCAGTGGCGCGCTCATGCGTGACGGGGCGGCTACTCCTTATTAATTCTTTGGTAGGGGGAGGCGGAGTACTGTCTTCAAGTCCAATATGCGGGTCCGAGCTTGTTATTGTGCGCCTAGTGAGATATTGGATGTTTGGGAGACAAATAACACATTGGTGTTATTGGTGGTGATTGGGGAGAGGGGAGGTGGGGTGTATAAATGTCTGAGACCTGAAACATACCTTGTACTGGTACTGGTAGATCAAGCGACATTGTTCCTCGCTTGTGCGTATAGTGAGATATTGGATGTTTGGAAGACAAATAACACATTGGTGTTATTGGTGGTGATTGGGGAGAGGGGCGTGTATAAACGTCTGAGACCTGAAACATACCCTGTACTGGTAGATCAAGCGACATTGTTCCTCGCTTGTGCGTTGAGTTGTATGTTTGAGGCTCAAATAACATATTGCTGCTGCTATTATGATAGTTGGTGAGAGGAGCAGGGGGAAAATAAGTGACAGAGATTCGAAATATAGCCTGTACTTATAGATCATCCGAGATTGTGTACTGAGTGAGATATCGGATGTTTAGGAGACAAATTGCATTTATCGGTGGGGGACATAAAAATTGTGTGAGAACTGAAACACATCCTTTAGGTTATGTGATATTATAGGGCACAATGACGCTGTGCTGTTATTGTTGTTAATGCAGGAATACAATGAAAACATGTGGCGTAAAATATTCTATAGTAATTAATACTAGATGTATTTTGAATAATTAGACAACACCCGACTAACTATTAGACTAACCCCGCCCCCCCCCCCACCACCCCTACCACATAGTTTTTTTTTTTCACACACACACACAGAGCATACTATAGACATTTCAGGCCTATTTCCAAAATCCTAAGTTTCTTGAGGGGCTGTAAATTAAACTAGGCGCTTTTTAAACACATCATTTGAATTTGTATCAGGAAGAATATTGAAAATTAAAGATAATAATCTTTGTTGTGCCATCTCGTGATTGGATTATTTTTAAGGTTCTTTTCTCTATAATTCATTGTACTCACTTTAAATCATTTAGTTTGGCATCACATACGCCGTGAAGCAACCGCATTTTTTTTTCTCTTACGCTTCGCAGTATAATTTACCGAAACATCGTTTTAAAACGAAAAAACAAAAACAAACCAACATCGAGGTCTCAAACTGTAAACGTACTTTTTTCACCACTCTTAAAAAGCAAAAAAACAAACAAACAAACGACGATTCTTTTTGAATTGCGGCCAGTGTCAGAGCATTAAACAAGCATGTCAGCTCGGCCAATAATGGCCCGCGCGTCCTTGGAAACGGACCTGGCATGGCCTTGTGAATGTGAAATTATTGTGATTCAGGATTGAGATTGAGCGTTGGGTGGCTAAGCTGGATTTCGTGTTTCCTGGTCTCCCAATCCCATACACGTCGACAGCCGTCAGTGTGTGTTCTTCCTGTCTGGTTGCTTCGTCCTTTCATCCCCTCTCCATCTGTTGCTGCAGCTGCTCTCTCGGCGCTTTTTGAACCGCCCGTTCCTGGCGCCTATTTCTCACATGGAATGTAACGTTCCCCCTTTTCCCCCCCACGATGTGATGTGTACATAGTATACCCCTTAAATCTAGCCCGCTTCTTTAAACTGTCTTTCTACCTGTCTGTCAGTTTTATTATTATGTGTGCCTGTCTGTCCCTCTCAGCTGTGTGACTGTCTCTATCTGTTTATCTATCTATCTATCTATCTATCTATCTATCTATCTATCTATCTATCTATCTATCTATCTATCTATCTATCTATCTATCTATCTATCTATCTATCTATCTATCTATCTATCTATCTATCTATCTATCTATCTACCCCTCCTCGTTTTATCATCGCCAAAATAATGTTATAAAATTGTCTGTCTTGCCACAGGGTGACAGAAACAAGCTAAGCAATACTTGTTTTACATTCATTACCATCGATTGAACAACAAAGTTGGATATATTATAGTAATAGTTTGTTTTGGGAATGTTCGCTTCTGCAACAAATAAAACACCATCATTGAGTTACAAAAGCATTTTTTTTTTTAAATTTCAGTTCTGGGCAAACATAGAATGTGTAGTCTCTATATCCTTCCCGTCGTGATTGACGGAGACATGTTTGTCTTCGTTAAACAGAGTTTAAGATAGACTCTCCACATAGGAGAGATAATACTTGTCTATATTAATCTATTGTATTTATGTAAAGATTAATATTTTCCAGCGTCTCGAGTCACTCTACGACGGGGCACGTTTCTGCCGAGTGACAGGTGATCGCTCCAGACTGCCGCGAAAGTCGTAGGTTTCTTTGATCGTTCTGGAAAAAAAAAGATGGGAAAAATTAATAAACTTACACGTATTATTTTGCCTATATCTAGTATGACAACACAGCTGCAGTAGTTGGAAGTCACTAGGGGGAGTTGGGGAATACAATTATGTTTGGAGGTAACTTCTGTCTAGGAGTATTAAGTGCATTATGTACCTCGACGTCGTGAACTTAACCCCCAGACTGAAGGTAGTTTTATTATTGTTATTATTATTATTATTATTATTGTTATTATTATTATTATTATTATTATTATTATTATTATTATTATTATTATTATTATTATTATTATTATTATTATTATTATTATTATTATTATTATTATTGTTATCATTATTATTTATTATTGTTGTTGTTATTATTATTATATAATACACGTAGTCGTAGCACATTAATATAGACTACACCATGTCTTAGTGTGTTTTTTTAATGTTTATAATACCGTTTTAGGCGCCTACTTGTTGCCCTTCGTTTCTCAAAATCATCCCTTCGTTGCTTTCGCGCCCTTGAGCAGTTTGAAGGGACAGGTGATAGGGTAGCCCTGACACACCCTTTTTGGCTTTATGACCTTCCAGGTCTGGAATTCTTTCTTCACTGAGTGCTCCGTCAGCACCGTAGTCCATTTAACTAAAATACGAGCATTATGATTCAGTTCCGCCTCCCCCTTTGATCAGTTTATCATCCCCCCTCATAGTCATGAGCTTGTGTGCCGGTCGCCTGCGACAATGCGAGTGGCGGCGGGGGTATGGCTGGACAGAGGACAGACTGATGCTATTGTACTGTGGCCCTTATGGTCCCATTATGAACCCTTTGCCTTTTTGGCTACTGGTACAAATACAATTAGTATTCGTTGTCTCCTATTGGTGTTGGGTCGGTGTCAGTATATTATAATACGACTAGTTGAGACACAAGACACGAGTCCTGGTATCCTCGCGAATGTAAATAGTGTTGTAACTGCGATATTACAAAATTAATTCCTCGATTGTAAAATATAAGCGATTTCAGCAGTGTATTGATAATTTTGTTTTAACCCGATTCCAGATGTACTTTCAAGGAAGTATATATATATATACACACACACAAAATAATCGGCCCTTTTACTAGACAGCTACCCGCCTCTGCCTTCTCTTGTAAAAATCATGTTCTCTAGCTAACGGGCAGAATGTCAAGTTTTCCCGCCAGTTATGGCATTGCATGCACAGCGACGATTCCAATTCCGGTCCTTCGGCTGCATTAAGGAGGTAGGCTTAGTCATGCACGTGCGACTGAACGACTGGCATCGATTCTAAAGCCTAGGTTAAAAGTGGCAGAATTTTTACAAAAAATTAGTCCAAAGAGGGCTATTCATACGCACACGAATGTCGCTTTGGGAAGCCAATCTCCTGCTCACTCACTTGACACTGTGACAGCCGCCTCGGATCAAGGCAAACTTACCTTTTTTTTTTTTTTTTACAATGCGCCTGCAAATAAAAGATGTGATTGAAAAGCATGGAACGATGTAGACAGCTATTCTTGTTGTAGCGCTCCATTTAGGGTGACATTTTATGATCCTTACGAGCTGTTGGCCTGCCTCTCTTGTTGCCTTAGTGCCATTAGCATAGCGGGTTTGAGAAGCATACAATGCCATTGATACACGTGTTTTTTTTACGATACGTGTATTTAGGGACAAAGAAGTGTTACCAAGACAAGGGAATAATTGGTCCCACTTCTGGGGTTGAAATTGCCTGGTTGGAAATTTTCAGCAGCAGCTGTATTCATTTCTGCGCTATGGTTAACTTGTTTAAATAAGTAAATACAAGAAACAAAACTAAACAGCTAATAAGAACAGATCGCCTCTTTTGACCTCTCTGTCGTTCTCTTTGCCTTTTTTCCTTTTCTGATCTTCTCTTGTGCACAAACCGAATAATTTGCTCAGCCCTTTTTTATTTTTATTTTTATTTGGGAGGGGGGGGGGGGGGCTATTCTTAGTCCGTGATAGAAATGGAGTGTTTTTGTTTTGTTTTGTTTTTTGAAGACTAAGGTTCTATAGCTATGGTGTATTTTTTTCTTCCGAATTTCGATCGGGAAATAAAGAATGATCAACTGTTTCCTACCCGATCATACATGAAAATGTCAGAGCAAAACTTTATTTTCTACTGCATTTTTCTTTTGTTTTCAAAGCACCCTGCCCTTCTCAGTGTATTCGGTGAATAATGAGACACAGTTAATATGTAGTCACGGAATTAGATTAGCTGAGAGCAAAAGATTATTAAACAGTTCCAAACCTGGCGGCGGCGCCGTTACTAGTACTATTAGTACTTTAAGAGTCTTTTAGCTCAACCAGCGGTGTCGTCGACAGCCTGCGAGGCTCAGACTCTGGGGTTTAATCAATACCCTAAGAATGGATGTCACGCTGTTGAAACCACACGACATCATTGTTGTTCGCTGTTCAGATATTCTAGATTTAGAACCGGGCGACTGTCTACAGTGTCTAGTGAGTCGATTTCAGGAGCTGCTGTTTTTCCGCCTTTTTCGCGGCCGGCGTCTTGACAAGTTGACAGCTCAATTAACGATTGACATTCATGATTCTTTCTGCGTGTCTCTGTTGTCTGTGTTGTTGGGTGACCCGATTTGGCCAATCGCGTTACAAACTCAAAACACGTGGCGTGGCTGCACTGTGGCGTCGCTTTTCTCAGAGGCAAACATAATTATAAGGCGGCAAGTATATAAATTATAATAAAATTATTGTTATTATCCATTTATTATTGCCGCGGCGTAAAAAATTGTGACCCCGAATGGTTCAGGTAGTCATCGTTGATCTTTTTTTGTGTACGTTAAATCATACGAGCCCGCCTGTTTTGTATTGGTCATTAACGGGGCAATTCTTCATACAAAATGAAAAGGCAGCTGCTCCCGTTTTACGGAAATCCCTTCACCTCTGATTGTGAAAAGCCATGAATCATAGCGTTAAGTCATGCCAAATATAAAAATGTAAGTGATAAAAATAATAATGTGTATTTTGCATTGCCTGACTCATGAGGTGGCAAAGCTAGCACCGTCACAGACACACACACATCCACACCCTTGACTTTTCTATGATTTATTGAAATCTTATTGAGACTAATAAAAGACGTAAGAAGTTTTCGTCACTAAGTTAGCGGAATGGCATTTATCATTTTTGTTAGATTTAAGTTACTTACAAGCGGGTCAGCTCTCGTTTCTCCCGCGGGAGATATAAAGATAAATACTCATTTCCCTCAACTCCCCCGGGAAATCTTTAAAAATTATGTTAGTTATTGAAACATGCCCTTAGCCGTTCTTGGTTAAAAGAGAAATTAACAAAAAGATTAAAACAAAGTGTGCAATCGTCGGTCTCCCAAATAGTTGCGAAATGGTTTTATTAAAAAAACAAACAAACCCGAAAACATAAACTAGTTCTAACATTAAGTAACAACAATATTTCAATCAAACTTTACAAGAGGGATGCCAATTTTTCGATTTTCATCATCAAAAACTTGTCAGGTCATAGTTCAGTAAAAAAGTAGGTTAGGTTTTGTGATTCAGAATGCTATAATACACCTTTGCCCAAAACGGTTCAGTAAAAATATAAAAAATAAATAAATAAGGACCCAGTCGGCATCTCTGTAATATCCCATGATCGTGTTAGTAGCAGAAATGCAAATCAGAAATGTTTCTCTATGGTTTTAAATAGATCATGTAAAACAAACAAACGCGGTTTCATTGTAACCTCACCATGGAATAGATACTCATCTGACAAACACAGTGCAATTCTAATGTCGTCAAAATGGCTCATCTTCGAGGTCTGCCATCCTGCTAGCCTAATGCCGATTCATAATTGTAGCTCCGTGGAAATCTTTTGCTGCGCTTTGCTCCCATTTGAACCTGGCATGGACAAAGGATGAGAACATTATTAACACCCTATTTTAAAAAATGTTGGTTTAACATTTTTCAGCTGTCTTGGTACATGTAGAATTATTCCCTCAAGGGTAATTAGTAAATTACGGTCAGGCCCATGCAACGCTGCACTCCCACAAAAGACGGGCTGTGGCTGGAAGCTGGAACACAGGTGTTGTCCCATTCTGAGCGCTTCCGTGGTATAGCCAGTTTTAGCCACCTGCTGCATGGTGCATGGGTTCCTCTCCCAGTATCAGTACGCTTACCAGTTACCAGTTGCTCTGCTCCCCTCAGTTAACATCTTCCACGCCTTCTTTCCGTTCTCAGCGGACCGATCTCTCTCTCTCTCACTCTCTCTATCTTTCTCTCTCTCTCTCTTTCTCTATTTTATCCACTTCCTTTTCTATCTCTCTCTTTCTCTCCCCATCACTCTCACGTTCACCCTCTTACTCTCTCTCCCTCTCTCTCTCTCTCTCTCTCTCTCTCTTTCTCTCCCTCTC
>RQTK01000428.1:73976-101476 GCA_003991915.1 Elysia chlorotica
TCTCTCTCTCTCTCTCTCTCTCTCTCTCTCTCTCTCTCTCTCTGGAGTTTAACGCCTCATACCCATCATAGATTCCCCACAGAGATCCACTTCCGCAGAATTTTTGACCAATTACCGATGTAATACGCATCGGAGATTTTATCGAGTGCTTCTCTCCACTTGGATGGTTTTGTATTGAGTACAACGGCCTCAGTACACAGACCGCCAGGTGATTAACAAACAAACGCGCACGCATGTTTTGTGAAGCTCATTGTGTATAACCACAAAGCTGAGATCATTATCAGATTGAGTTGACATTGTTTAATTACCCGTTCAGACTCGTTCTGCCCAAGCAGGCACTTAAGCGGTCATGAATAATACAAGGCAGTTAACTAATTTTTTAATTTTAATTTTTTGTGTGTTTTTACTCAGCCCAACTTCCGCTATCCAATATTATGATTAAAAAAAAATGCATGCTGTGTGAATTAGAAACAAGACACCGGCGGTGCACATGCGCATGCTTCCGACTGGATGAGCTACGACTGTGCTGTGGGTTTTCACACGTTGCTAACCAGTCACAAAGCAAGAGAACTCTGCAAGGCAAATTCGGAAATTTGAATAATGAATATCTTAGAGTGTCTCTTCCTTTATACGTTTAGCTTGTTGTTCCAGCAAAGGTTGAGGGTTTGACGGGTTTTAATTTACGCCATTTCTTTGTTGTCATCTGTTCGGGGAAATTTCTGCTGTTTGGCTGTATTTATAACCTTGTCACCCTTGTGTAAAGATGTTTTAAAATAGTGCTCTCTCTCTCTCTCTCTCTCTCTCTCTCTCTCTCTCTCTTTCCACTCTATCTATAGATCCCCCTTCCATCTCTCCGTTTTTGACTCACTCTGTCTCTGTGCTTCTCCCCATATATATCACTCTCTCATTTGCTCTCTATGTGTGTCTTCATCCCCGACTCTCTCTCTCGCACTTGCAGCTTATATGTGTGTCTCCCCCCTCTCTATCTCAGTCTCTCTCTTTCCTTCTCTTCTTCTATCTCCTTCTCTGTGCCTCTCGTTGTCTTTCTCGTTCTCTTTGATTATGGGATAAAGTTACTTCTGTAACTATTTCAAAACGGACACCATTGCTTCTCTAGAATTTCACTTTTTCATACAGGTACAGATACAGCACTTTTTTAAACGAGATGATCTCAGAAGTATGAAACTAATTTAAAGTAATGTCCGCTCCAATAATGGTTCTAACTCCTAACACGCTGCTTTCTTTTGCTACCGCCTGTGTATGTGTCGTATAATTATCATGAGGCTACAACACAATCATCTATCTACCTCTTTCCGTCTGCCACCAACCAACATAATTTTTACGTTAATTCTCTCACTTGACGCATACAAACACACCATTACGTAAAACTGTTTAAGCAGCAGCCGATCTCCGACTTTTCTAACGCCGAATGTCGTTTACTACCTAAAAAACAAAAACAAGAACAACCCACACATCCAAACTACTCCTCATCCCTCCGAAACACCGGACGAGCTATCGATTTTTGGTTACCAAGTGAGACAGAGATTAGGTTTACACTTTAGCTTTGTGGGTGGGGGCGACTACTTCTGGTCAGCTGCTAACACTAACAGACATGACCCTCACCCATCCCAAACACATTGACTGTGTCCCCCTCACGTTGATTCCCCAGCGGTCACTGCCAAGCGAGCTCACACTCAAAAGGTTGGTCTGGTTCCGTCGCCAGCCATTTTAACTTGATGTAGTTGTTCAATGTTGACATTTTATAATAAAATAATAAAATACAATAAATTATTGGTGAGCAACAGGCGAAAGAAACAGCGACAGGACTGTCACGTTCGCGTATACATACAGTCATAGAATGAGGTAGATGGAACTTAAGTTTAACCGTTGCTTGGTTCATTCTTTCTCTCTCTCTCTCTCTCTCTCTCTCTCTCTCTCTCCCCCTTCCCCCCCCACTCTCTGTTTGTCTGTCTCTCTTGCTCGCTCTCTCTCTCTGCCTCTCTCCAGATACTCGTGTGTTTGCGAAACAAATAGTATACACTAATCTTGTGAACTGAATATTGGAAAGGAGCCAATGCTTCAGCTTGGGATAACGTTTCGTCCTGTTTGTTTCTACATTTCTTTTTATGCTGCGAATATAGATTTGTGACGACCAAGTCAGTGACACATACATTACAATCATCAAGCCTTGGGAAGGGGGGGGGGGGGGAGTTGGATCCATGCCATGTTTTGTAGTGCTCTATTTTGTTTGAACTCCTCTCTTTCCTTGTTCGTCTCTATTTTTTTACTCGTTTCTTTTTCTACATCCTCCGCCTCATCGTCACTTCTTCTTCTTCTTCTTCTTCTTCTTCTTCTTCTTCTTCTTCTTCTTCTTCTTCTTCTTCTTCTTCTTCTTCTTCTTCTTCTTCTTCTTCTTCTTCTTCTTCTTCTTCTTCTTCTTCTTCTTCTTCTTCTTCTTCTTCTTCTTCTTCTTCTTCTTCTTCTTCTTCTTCTTCTTCTTCTTCTTCTTTCTCAATACCATTAAATTCTCCCCCATCTCGTAATCCTCTAAGTCCTTACTGCATCTATTCACATTTTTATCTTATTTTTCCCCAGTGTATCACTTTCCTCCTTTTTGTTTTTGATGTTATTCTTGTTCTTGATGTTTTTGATATTGTTGATGTTGTTACAGTGGCATTCAAATTGCTCACGATGCCTATAACACGTTATACAGCGTACCACTAAATGCTTGTCACTTGATATCGCCTTATCACCGAAGCATCAAGGTCTATCTATCCACAAATATTCTCCAAGTCAGAGAGATTGTTTTGTCTGGCGCACTCACTCAGCACCATCTGCGATAACTAGATCTAGTTTAGTTAAGGGTTGAAACTAGTCTTGTATCTTGGGAATTCCTGTGTTTGGACTGGGAGCTGAACCAACTCAACCAGAACCACTCGAGGACTCCTCACATCAGCTAAATTAATTCATTACAGTGTAAAGTGGGTTGATGTTAGGTGTGTGTGTGAGAGAGAGAGAGAGAGAGAGAGAGAGAGAGAGAGAGAGAGAGAGAGAGAGAGAGAGAGAGAGAGAGAGAGAAAGAGAGAGGGAGAGAGAGAGAAGAGAGAGAGAGAGAGAGAGAGAGAGAGAGAGAGAGAGAGAGAGAGAGAGAGAGAGAGAGAGAGAGAGGGGGAGGGAGGGGGGGCAGACAGACA
Source organism: Elysia chlorotica (assembly GCA_003991915.1). Taxonomy (NCBI): domain Eukaryota; kingdom Metazoa; phylum Mollusca; class Gastropoda; family Plakobranchidae; genus Elysia; species Elysia chlorotica. The sequence continues at coordinate 77,171 of RQTK01000428.1, forward strand.
GACAGACAGACAGACAGACAGACAGACAGAGAGACAGAAATAAAGAGAGGTAGAGAGGAGGGACAGACAGACTACCCCACTCGCTATCTTTTTAAACGTTTGTTTATTTTTTCTAGATATTTTGTTAGTTCTCTCTTTCTCTCTCTCTTTTCCCATCTCTCTCTCTCTCTCTCTCTCTCTCTCTCTCTTCATCTCTTCCGCTCTCTCACGTTGATTCTATTTGTAACAGTCTGTCTTTTAGATTCCCCACTACTAAACTAAAGTATACAGCAACGTCGTTATAAAATCGATCTGACATAGTGCAGGATAAGCCAGAAACGAAAGCATTTTAACTAGAGCACAGTTTTAATAGTAACAATAAAAACAATGACTTCTACATTGCACAAACTAAAAGAATTATGCACATCTCTATGCACTGATAAAAGTATATGAACATGAATATATAATCAGTCTTCGGATTGTCAGGTTATGTGCTTCTACATCATTGAAGTGCATGACAATTAGACGGAACTGCTGACCGTTACACAAAATAACCATTCAGTATTTGTACTTATTTCCTCTTTTTTTAAATTTGTGTCTTTGTGGCTAAAGTGTACAATTTAATGATTGTTTAGTTTGGTAGCTCTGCGTAGATCAATTATATATATTTTTTTTATTGATGAATAAGATGAGTATTACATTAGAAAATGCTGAAGATAACCATGTTTAAGATAAACTATGGAATTCTTTATACAAACTATTTATAGTCACTGTTTAAACTTATCACATTGCATGATTTAAGGTCTATTCCTTGTTTGCAACCTATTTTGGGGAATTTCCAAAAAGATTATAAAAGATTGATACTTAAATATTTACCATTTTGAAATTGAAGGTGTGCATATCAATTCAAAAAAGGTAATAGCTTGTGCACAGCATGTTTGCGACGTGATGGGGAAAAGTTTATATAGACTTGCATAAAATAAACCTTTAGGCTGTCCCCAAAATGTTTATCCTAAGCAGACTGTATGGCACTTATAACAGTAATAACAAAACCTTATCGCATATCAATCCAAGAAAATTAATTTTAAACTTTATGATCAATTCAATCTCTTTCAGGCCCCGCAAGCGCTGTGAGAGCATTGTGCGGTGTCGAGAGCGGCTCACCTACGAACCTAGTGAGCACGAGTTTGGCCTGATGCCCATGCCCCTGCACATCGGCCAGTTCTACATGAGTCAGCAGCAGGACTTCCAGCTGCCCTATGATGTCTGGTGGCAGCACATGCACCAGCAGGTAAGACATATGATATAATATGCTAAATTTTCAAAAACTTAGTGATCCTAGGGCACTCACTACTGGCTCAAAATGTTTTACCACACTAATTCTTGTATATTTTAGAAATAAAGATGAAATTATACAACAATGATTACTACTTTGCTACTTTTTTTCCCTTTGTAAAAAGATATCTAATGGCTTGGTGAAGGGTTTTTTTCTTTTGTTTTTTTTTTTAACTGAGTGTAACTTGGTTGCTAAACTTGTAATTTTGAGTGGTGTCTTTTGATCACTAGAATTCTTACATCGTGAGTACGAATGGCCAGAAAAATCTAGTGTTAATTTTAACTTTTACTATTTTCAGTCACTGTCGATAGTGAAACAGACCTTTAGATTGTAATATATGTTCCTCATTTATCTAAATTATCTTTAGTATGATAATCTTAGTATTTTGTTCATTGTCTATGCTGACAGCGAGTATATATAACAAATTTTGAATTTTTTTTCCATCAGCTCCCAAAGAAACCAGAGCCCAAAATCAAATTTAGGAATATTCGAACAAGTGAGTGTTATTTTTCCTTTAAGTTTGAAATTTATTTTCTTCCCAAAATCTGTATCATTTTTTTCCTAAGTAGAAATATAATTTCTGTTGAGTTTTTTTTTTTTCCTATACAGAAATATGATGTTTGATTAATTTTTCTTTTCAAGTGAAATGAATGTTATAAAGAGAAATATCATCACTGTTTTGACTTTTAAAAAAATGTTTTTTCTTGAGATCTTTATTTGTTTTTTGGATATAGGATTAAAAAAGAAAGAAACGCAATGTATTCAATACTGTGCTTGAAATGCAATAATATACTTATTAGTGTGAGAATAAAATCCACTAATGTTTTAAGAAAGAATATTTCCCTACATCATAATTAATTTTTCTGTTAATGTATGTTTGTATTTGTCAGATCTTTACTCAGATAGCAAGGTGAATCATCGTAAAGTGGAGATTCCACTGTGCAACTGCAAACCTCTACAGAATGGTGGGCGGGGTTGCCAAGATGACTGCCTTAATAGGTGAGCAATTTAGGGATAATAGCAGTAAGTCTGAATTTAATTGTATAAAAGGTTGGGGGTTTGACTGGAGAGATTGACTTTTTTCAATTAAACCTTGTTTATTAAAGTTTTAATAATTGATTAGACTATTTTTGGCCTTTTTTTACTCTTGATAAATACAATTTTCCTAAAGGCCAAAAATTAATACTTTGTTAGGGAATAGCAGATCTACTATTTCAAGCAATTTATGTGATTCTTGAGTCATCTTCTCTACTATGATATTCAACCCATTTTCTGTGGTTTTAATTTTTAAAATATATTCTAATGCAGATTATGTACGAACAAGCACTAGTTTTATACCAAAGAGATCAGTTTTAGCGGGAGGATTATGGAAGTCATACTTTTACTTTTGATTTTCTATATGATTTCATTGCATTTCTTTAAATTTTAATGTATTGAGAATATCTAAGTCCAACTATTTAAATGTATTGAGAATATCTAAGTCCAACTATTTTAATGTATTGAGAATATCTAAGTCCAACTATAAAAAAACAACACCAATCCAGATAAGCTTCTTTGAAATATATTTATAATTCTTTTTGTACAAAATTATTGTATTTGATAACAGCTGCTTCAAGCTTCAGTAAATCGTCACTTCACCTCCAATCTCATTTCTAAACCTATAAAGAATTAAAATATTTTTGAAATGAGATGAGGCTTTATTGAATGTGGGCAAGAAATTGACCTCTTGTTGAATGATGATTATGATACAGAAAGGCATTCCAAAATTGTGCCTTTGTCTACTTGTTTTATCTGTTGGTCTCAAGCTAGACCTAGGTTTGTGGCTGTTCCTTCTAACCTGAATGATGATTAGACATACTTGTGTTATGTTTTCCTACAAAGCAGTGCAAGATTTAAAGCATTTACCTTATTAGTAATATTACTCTCTGCCTCACTCCAGAATGATCTACACTGAGTGCTCCCCCTCAACTTGCCCTCTGGGCGAGGATTGCGGCAACCAGAGGATACAGAAGCACGAGTGGGCACCAGGGCTCGTCAAAGTTTCAACCAAAGACAGGGGCATAGGTGTAGTCACAAAGAATGCCATCAAATCAGGTGAAATGATATTTAAATTTAGTATGCCTGATATTGAATGTCAGTGCTGAGTTTGTCTATGTAGTAGTCTCTTTCATGTTCACCTAGGTTTTAGATTGGTTTTGTTCTTGATGAAAAATATTTAAAAAGGACAATTAAAATTAAACTTTGTTATGAGCTGCCTTAAAAAAAGGCCATTATAATATGCGCCTAACAATGAATACTCAGTAAAAAAAAATCATCTATGTAATTTGTGTCTTGTGTGTCTGCAAACATGTAATTAAATAAAGCTGTTATAGTGTACGTTAGATATTTTTTCCCCCTTAGTTTGCTTTAATTGTTGTTTAAGGGCTAAGACTGTTTTCTTAAACAGGGGCAGAAATGTTGGGAAAAATTACAAGTGAGGGAACAAAAAAGTAACCCTACGTCTTCACTCAAAATCACTCTGACTATTATTATTAATATTATTATTATTATTATTATTATTATTGTTGTTGTTGTTGTTGTTGTTGTTGTTGTTGTTGTTGTTGTTGTTCTTATTATCATTATTATTATTTTTATCATTGTTATTGTAATTATTATTACTAGTATTATCTTATTATCATAATCTTGATTTAAATTATTACCACCATCATCAGTGTTTGTCTTTGACATCGTCATAATTATAATGACTTGTAAAATTAAATTGTTTCTAAAGCTTAGCTTTTCTTCTCTCCATACACACATCAGGTCAATTTATCCTGGAGTACTTGGGTGAGGTGGTCAGTGAGACTGAGTTCCGCCGCCGAATGATGGAGGAATACTCTGAGGAATGCCATCACTACGCGCTGCATCTCGACTCGGGTTGTCTCATTGATGGCTACAGGATGGGCAACATCGGTCGTTATGTCAATCACGCGTGTCAGCCGAACTGTGAGATGCAGAAATGGTATAGAGTTTTATTTTGTTATTCTTCCCAATTGTACTTCTATTTCTGTTGAGAAAAAAGAGAGATTAGAATTAAAACTGAGGGCTAATTTATTTGGAAATTCAAATAACTCAGATTGTTTAAATTTTGAATAAATTAAATAGTTGTAGAGACGCCCTTTGATTATATAGCTTTTTTGTTTTGATGATTAGTTCATAATTAAAGAACATTTTTTTTATGACCAAAATTATTCATGTGATTTCTTAATAATTGTGAGAGAGAAAAAAAAACAAACCATGAAAATATTTCGTTTTTGTTCATGATCTTTTTTTAAAAATTTGTGTGGAATATTCCTTGCCTCTGTGAATTACGATGATAGTTTGGGGTGACTTTCCCAATATGATTTTATGTATGCAATAACATGCATCTGATATAGCAATCATAAATATCCATGTTAAATAGATTTTGCTCTTTTTCCCACCTTCCTAATGAAATGAACCCTCTGTTTCTCCCCTGGCCAGGAATGTGAATGGCCTGTACAGGATGGTTTTATTTGCACTGAGAGATATTGAGGCTGGAGAGGAGCTCAGCTATGATTATAACTTTGATCCCTTCAACCAAGAAACACAGGTCTGTGTCCTGTTTTTTGTGTGTCTTATGTGTGTCTTTTTTTGTTGTTTCTTTCCCATAATGTGTTTATTTTGTGCCTTTAGATTTTGTTAAGAACTAGTTAGGGTAACAAAATAGCTAAGTACATTATATTCAATATTGTTTTTTGTTGTTGTGTTGTGTCATTGCCGAAGAATAGATTTGAACTTTCAACAGGATTTGATTTAAAAAAGCTTGTAGTAGATATGCATAGTAATGAAATAATTAAAAAAGATTTTTTACAACATTCTCCTTTAAACCAGGTTGATTTCTTTTTCTTCTTTTAATTGGATGATACAATCTTCAATTAGTGAATATATTAAGCATGCTAAGTTAGGGTTTTAAGAACAAATCTTTACCTTGAAAAGCAATTTTTAGACTTCAATTTTAAGATATTATTAAGATTTATTGTCAGACATTATAAGCCTTTACTGCAGTGATTAACTTTCTTAATCATCATACCAAAGTAGACAATGTGAAAAGTTGGTATGCAATATCTTTAAATGTCTTTTATACCATATTCTTACAGCAAGAATGTCGGTGTGGCAGTTCTGAATGCCGTGGTGTGATAGGTGGCAAGCGGAGCCTGAACACTGGCAAACAAGCTGCGGATAAAGTGTTAGAGGACTACAAGGACAAACGGAAATCCAAATTCATGAACAAGAAAGTAAAAGACAAGGTGAGTTCTACAAAATCTCCAAACATATTATTTGGAATATAGTGGGACAAAGAATCTTACTTCCCCAGGCCAAACTCGTATTATTCTTTTTTGGAGCTCAATTTCGGTTATTCTTTTTTCTTCTTCTCTCTCTTATAAGACTGCTCTTTTTCTCTCCTCCTAATAGATTGTGTTCTAGCTTTTATATGGATAATATTTTTCATCGTCTAAAATAAGGCTTTAAAAAAAATGTAAATGTCTCCAAATGGCTCATTTACAACCAAATATACAATTTCTCTTTGTTTAATTGTTCTAAGTCGAGTAGTGTTACTTTAACAGATTTCCCTCTCAGTGTTGATCAGAAGTTAATGTTTACATGGTAATTGGACGTAAAAGACTTTCATAAAAAAAAAAAATTACTTTCGTCGAATAATAATGGAAGAAATCTCTGTGTTCCTTACCAAGAACATGGTAACGTAAGCTTGGTGATTGTGTTTCATTTATTATCTAAACTTGAACATATTATCTTGGATTTATATTTCTAACAAGTTATGTAGATTTCATTTTATTTTTGTGCAATTTGAACTATGTTTTTTTTGTAATATCGTGGATATTTATTTACCAACAGCTGTCAGACTCTCTACCAGTGCAACCGATGGCCAAACCCATGACACTCAAGGAGAGGTGCTATGCCAGGAAGCATCGCACATTTCTGGTGCGCAATGTGGACAAGATTCGCAACCAATCAAAGCCTGGCAAGAGCTTGTTTGTAGAGACTAAGGAAGAAGCAAACCCCCTGGAATGCAACAAGATCAATGTATTTAATCCAGGTAAAATAGTTTGTTCTTTGTAACCACATTGGTGAGGCAACTAAGATGAAGCAGGCATAGGTTGGAATTTTGACTTATGGAGTAATTTACAGTGTGTCATTGGAAATTAGATGCCTCTTAAGATGTTGAAAATGTTTCCATTCTATCATTTTAGAACCAGAGATAACTTTTTTGGTTTTAAATTTAAAAAAGTCAAATTAGGGATTTGTTTTTATTTTGTTTTCGGGGGGTGTAGCTCAAGACCTATATCAACAACTTGTGCCTGATTTAAACTGGTTACTTCACATTTGAGTCTTACTAATGGAAAATAAAATTACTTTAAATTCATTTGAAATGGGGATGAAATGTTTTGTATTGGTTCTTTGAAGCAGGCTTTTATTACGATAGCATTGCATTACAATGGCTAAATTAGTGTGTTTTTCTTTTTTGCTTTTAGAATGGAAATATTTTGTAAGCACATTATTTCTCTGAAATAAGACAGAAATGAGGTGAGCCAATAAACACAAGGAAATACTTTGAAACTTAAAAAAAAAAAGAAGGCTACATATATATTAATATCAAGGTTCTTTTTCTTTCAGATTTGATGTTGGCTGCATTGAATGAAAGATCTGTGAAAACAAGGTGAGTTTGGCTGCTCTCTGTAAAGTTCGAAGAAAATTACTGTAAATAAGATTAAATGATTTTCTCCTTCTATTTATATGAAAGAGTGCTCTTATAGAAATAAGTTACAAACATAAAGATTGCAATTAGAACAAATGTGATAGAGTGATAGAAGATGGACACAGATTTTATTATTATAATAATCCCTTTTCTATCCCAAGTGGGCAATTTTATATATTGTATTTTCAAATTAATTATTAATCGATGATTAATTATCAGCAGATGGACATAGATTTTGCTATTATTAAAACCCTTTTTCTTTCCTCGAGTGAACATTTTTATGTATTAGTTTCCTTCATAGATCATTTTTTAAAAATAATTATAGGTTGGCTGCTTATGCGGTAGATAATCCAGAGCTTGCTCGACGGCACCATCTGGCCCAAATGTTTGATGAAATGCTCTCGAAATTGTCAAATCTCAAAGGTAAGTCTACTAGTGTTGCTTTGTGCGCCATTGTTATTTTGGCTTAAGATTTGCAGTTTAACATTCCTGGATTTGATGGAATTGAATTAAGAAACTATTCTCTTTTAAAATCACATATTGGGGTTCCTTATCTAGCAAATCTCATTTATCAAGACACATTTGGCTCTTAAAAATTGGATCTTTCATTTTACTGAATCTGGGATAAGACGCATTTGCAATAAGTGTCCATTGAGATTTTTCTTCTAATGAAAACTGTCACATTTAGGTGCTATATATTTACTTATATATTTGAATCCACAATTTTCAATACTTATTAAAAAGTGGAATTTGGCTTCAATATTTTTCTTATCTTCTATCCAAAGATGTGGATGGTTACAATGTGGTGACGCCTCTCATGTCCTTGCCGTCCAAGAAGAAGCAACCTCAGTATTACAACATCGTCAGAGAGCCAATTTCTTTGTCTATGATCAAGGAAAGAGTCAAGACTGGATTCTACAGTCATCTCAGTTCATTCAATGCTGATGTTATGCTTCTCTTCAGCAATGTTGAGGTTAGCAAAACATTTTTTTTATTAATGGAAAATTGAAGTTACAATGGTTGATCTGAGAAATACGTCTGCTCATAAGAATTGTTTCTAAAAGGTTGTTTCGTTGTAAAGTCAAGTACATTTTTTCGAAAATGTTTATTTTTTTATTAATGATATTCCTTTGCAAAGTTGGATAAAACCTTTATTTTTTTTTTTTTTTAGCCTACCTGGTTGCCTATTATATTTCTCTTAGTTTTAATAGAGGTTGATAGTCTTTTTAAGCATTTCAATATCAATGTTATTTCAATAGAGAAAATCTAAGCATATATAAACTCTTTATAATTCAGTGCTCTTCTATATTCTGCTGTATAAATTATTATGTTTGCCTTTTACATACTTTTAAAGATCAAATTTATGACTGTAAATAGAACATTTAATATAATCTACCCATAAAAGTTTCTTTATTCTCTATGTTATACATATTTTTTGTTATTTGAACAAGGTTATATATATTTGCTGTAATTTTCATGATTGCACAATCAGGCACAGATTTGCGATGTTTGTAGTTTACTTTAAATGAAGCAGAGACAACAAAGCAGAATTACAAAGATTTTTATTTTATTTTTGGTCTTTGCAGCTGTACTGCGGTCCTAAGTCAGACCTAGGTCAGGTCATTCTGAGGCTGCGTCGGATGTTTGACGGCGTTAAGACTGAGATGGCGGCTCAACTGGATGAGGTCCTTGGCCCCAACACCACCAAAGCCCACATGGACGCGGAGCTTGTCAGGCTGGAGCAGGCTCAGCTCAAGGGTGTGTGTTTGTGTGTGTGTGTGTGTGTGTGTATGTTATAATGTGACTGGCTTAATAGTTTTGCATATATTTTTTTAAAGTTTTTTTTTATATAGGAATGATGATACTCTTGTTAAATGAACATCTGCTTTTGTATTTTTTTTTTTTTTTTTTTTATTGTAAATTACTTTGAGCTTTGTTTAGGTAAAAGTGCTATATAAGAGAAATTTTTTTTTTATGTAATAACAACAATTTAGTTATGATACAGAAAAGCAGTCCAACAACTATAGAGGCTTTAACAGACGTAGCTACTGTCCCTTCCAACAATTTAGTTGAAACACTTTGATATTCAACTGTCATAGACTATTCTGCAGTAAGAAAATTCAGTGTTCGAATGTGCAACACTCGTAAGCTTAAACCACTCTTAACCCTTCCCCTTTTTATAAGACAAACTATTTAAAAAACGTTAAACTGTTGAAAATTATTATGATTTGCAATGAGTGACTTATTAATCTCTAAAAAAAAAGATCGTCCCTGGGACAATATGTTTTGTTAAGAAAGATAGTTTTTCTTGTTTTTCACATAACAACCAAAAATGACTTGGGCAAATGTGGAATGAGCTTGACAATAATATGTTATTATTATTATTTTATATCATGCTAGAAAACACATATAAAGTATTGCATTAATCTTTATCTAGTCTAAACTCGTAAAAAAAAAAAAACGAATTGTTCACTTTTTATTTATGACCCCTCCAAATAAAACCCAAACACTTTCAACCTGAGCTATCAGGGTTAATTAACAGACCTAAGCTCTTATGTAAGAGCATGATTATGATGCATATAATTAGTTATTTATAAACAAAACTGAAGAATGTTCTCTCTCCCCTGCTGGCATACAGGTCATAAAGAGAGTGAGGAAGACATCATCAGGTGCATCTGTGGAGTCACCAGGGACGAGGGTCTCATGCTGATGTGTGAAAAGTGCTCTGTAAGTAACGAGATGACTTTCACATGGGTTTACCACACTGTTGTTAGGATAAAAAAGAATATTGGCCATTTATATCTTAGTTTTTTTTAACTTGATATGACTTAAAATACTGTTTTTTTTTGTGTACAGTGTTTTTTTTACTTTTCCCATTACAAATTGTGTCCTTTTAAAAAGCATATGATAAGATATATTGAAAAGTTTGTGATGAAATATGTAACAAAGTTGTGTTTTATTCGTGTGTATATTTCTTGTAGTTTTTAGCAGATAATTCTTTTCATTCTTTTGTTAATAATCTTTTTGTTTCTTATTTTTTACAGAGATGGCAACACTGTGATTGTGTACGGGCAAGTGGGAAAGAGGAACATTACTTATGTGACCGATGCGAACCACGCTATTATGACCCTGTAAGTTAAATAACTTTTTTGTAGTCAAATACCATACTGATTTGCTTGAAAGTATATTACATAGATCCTGATATATGTTTTATCTATAATATTTATCTGACAACACCTTTAAGTAATGATGTCTTATTTTCTTTTTACTTCATTTTAATGTATGCTCATCTGCCCATGTTTTTTAAAATAAATTATATGTCACATGATTTTTCAGTACCCATAAATCTTTTAAAAAATGCAGAAGAATGTATTATTCAAAACTTTTTTAAAATTACCGACCGTTTTATTGTACACAAACTGGACGTCAAAAGCTGTGGTTAAACCAATAAAAAAAAAAAAAAAAATTAATTTATGTTAATTTTTTTTATTGTTCAGGAGATTCTACTGATTCCTCCCCCGTCTGATGCGATGCCCGACGGCACCCACTACATGACGCTGGTGAAAGACGAGGTGCAGTACGCAGTTGGTGACTGTGTCTACGTGATGCGTGACTGCAAGCGTACATCCAGTGGAGCACCCTTGCGTACTTCCCATCGCCTGCTGGCCACCAGCAGCCCCGACAAGCTGGATGTGTTCAGGCTGGACCAGCTCTGGAAAGATCCAAAGTGAGGGCCATTCATTAATCTATGGCTACTAACCTATTAACCTATTCTTGCCCGGACTGTTTTAGTAAAAGACTGTTTATGAAAAAGAAAACTGTCATGGGCGTATGGGCTGGATTAAGGTGAATTTTTGTTACCTATTCTTGCCGAGACTATTTTAGTAAAAGATTGTTTATGAAAAAGAAAATTTGTCATGGACTTATGGGCCGAATTAAGGTTAAGTTTTGTGTTTTCTTGGGGGTGCTGTTGGTGCAATGGTTAGGGAATTGGACCACCTCTCGTGAAGGTGCTGGGTTCTTTCCCCAGCAAGCTTAAAATTTTCCGAGCCCCCTGTGTCACCCAGCATATAATGGGTAGCTCTTGAGTCCAGGCAAAAGTAAAGTATGGCGAGGAAATTATCGCAACCTACCTCACGTATACTGTTTGCCTAGTGCTATAAGGACCCTCACTCTTGGCTCCACCACATTGTGTCAAGAGCATGGTGCCAAATTTAACTTTTTAAACTTTGTGTTTGCAATGATTTATTGAGGAGCAAATTTGACCAATGGACAGGGGGCATCTGTAGAAAGGGCTTGTGTCTCTGCTTCCCATTTCATTGTCTGCAATTATGGGTATTGGGTTCCTCACTTTTGCTCCACCTTTAGAAAGGTTATTTGTTATGGTGATGCCTAGTCGATCAGAGTGGACCATAGAAAAAACTTATCTGTCATCTTGATTGGGGTAGCGTTTCATGTGGCTTTAATCTTTTGCAGAGGTGGACTTGGTTTGTAAAGAAAAATAATTATTATTCTCTAATTTATAGCTTTGTACACATCATTCCTTTTCATTGTTAAACATGAGAGTTCCCTAAAAGCCATGCTATACTTTGTAAAGTCTCCAACAATGTACATTTGAAGATTTTTTGGAAAATGATTCGTTAACAAAATAAAACGAATGGAAATAAGAACTTTGTTGATGTGTCAATTTATACATCCATTCTATGAAAGTAGTTGTCACTAACTGGAGGCTGTTTTGTGTAAAAAATTTTAAAAATATTTCACTTCTATTTCATCATCAGAGGAGAAAGATTTGCCAGTGGCACACCTTATCTGAGACCCCAGGAAACATTTCATGAGCCTACCAGGAAATTTTTCCATAATGAGGTAATCTTCTTATTTTCTTTCAATTAGCTTTTTTTTTTTTTAAGGCAATATGTCCATAGACATTTTGGTTTGATCGTGTTAACTTGTAAAGGAATATATGACAAAAGCAGTTTAAAGAAAAAACTGTATTCATTGTTATCTGTAAATGTTACAGCTGTTCCGCACTCCAAGCTTTGAGATCATCCCTATGGAGCTTGTCATGGGCAAATGTGTCGTCATGGACCCCAACACTTTCAGCAAAGGCCGGCCCAAGGGATTCAAGGAGCAGGATGTGTACATCTGCGAGTATCGCGTCGACAAGACAGCTCATCTATTCCACAAAATCCAGAAAATCTGGTACGAATAGGAAACACTTTTGAGAACTAAATAATCTTGCAATTATTATTCTTTGAAAATATCCTTTATTTTTTGTGCATACAAAGATTCAATTAAAAAAAAGATAAAAACAAATAACAAAGTAAATCAAGTTGGTTTAGTGTAGTTTTATTACACATTAATTTTAGTTTCTGGTCTAAAATGATGACGTTTCAATTCACCCACCTTCTACTATTTACTAGACAAATAAATTTTTAAGTGCTTAACTTTATCACTTAACCTTTTCTTGTCACACTGCAAATTCTTTTTAAATCTCCCACTTCCATGGAGGAAGTAATGGAAAAAATGAGTGGATGTGAAAAGGTTAATGTCTTTTAAAAAAGTCTAATAAGGGACACAAACAATGTCTGTCAGTTCTGTTGATAGTGTAATGACATATTTTTCATCAGGTATCCCATCAATACAAGCAAGTTCTGCTTTGACTGGTTTGACAAGAAACTCAGTATGAAAAGAACTTTCTCGGTAAGATGTCACTTTTTGAAACAATATATGTCGTAAATATTTTAAGTAATACTTTTGCATAACAAGTTGTGATAAAGATTTACACTTCACGTCTTTCTCCCTTTAAAAAACAAAAACAAACTTAATTTATTCTCATTTGTTCCCAACCCTTTGTTACTTCTCAGTCAACATTTTCTCTGCTACTCATTTAGCCTACTTTCACAGCTGAAATACTTAAGGGGGGTGATAATCATTTATTTTATTCAAATAAACTTTAGGGACTAGAAAAAATTAATGGAGATGACTGAAGATAAATATATTTGGCAGAAGTAAAAACATGCAAGTTTGTATAAATTTGCATTTTGAAATAGGAAATCTCATTTCCTTTGTATAATAATTATATCATTTAATAATTGATGTAATATTATTTTGAAGTACATCTATTGAAAATTACTACAACTCTCTCGTGTTGCCTCTTCATTCAGCCCCACGAGGTCCCAGAGGAGTACAAGCGGAAAGTCGAGCGCAACACGTCATCAGCCCCTGTGAAGAAAGAAGAGAGAGAAAAGGACTCGGGCAAACAGGACGAGAAGCCGGAGACGAAGCCGGCCTCCGCTGTGAAAGGCACCAAGTCCTGCCTGGGTAACGGCAGGCTAAAGCTCGACGACAGCATCAAGAACGACCTTAAGCTCAAAGCAGAGGTCAAGGTCAACGTGAAGAAGGGGAGCTGCCACAAGAAAGAGGACGTCGCGCAAATGGTGGCCGAAAGCAATGCTGATCAGGCTGAGAAGAATAGGAAAAAGGTCTGATTTTTAAAATTTTTTTCTCTACTTTTTTTGTTTGTTTGATTTGGTTTTTATATCCTTTTCTTTTTAAAGCCTCATGGAGAAATATTCCATTCATAAAAGTTCAATGCAGTGAAATGTAAATTCTGTAAAAAGACTTTAAAAAAAAGGATGCAATACCAGTTCTGTCTTACACTTTCAGACAATAAGAACAAATACCTCAGTAGGTATGTAAAAAATGCAGCTGTGGTGTCATTTTAAGTATATTTATATTAGGGAAGAAAAATCATAGACACATTTTTCTTGATAAACTAATGAAAATTACCAAAAGAAACCTCAGTTCATTGGGTAATTTGGACTTTAAATGTCACCATGGAGCTGTGGAGCTTTGATACAAGTTGTTTCTACTTGTCTCTCTTTTTTGTTTTCACTCATAGCCTTTATTGTCATTGCAACTCACAGTAAGAATGTAGTTTATCTGCTAAACTTTGATCATTTTTCTTATACCGGCTTTTGCTTGTTTACTTGTACAGAGGCAAGAAAGGAAGGCTCGGCTGGACAAAATCCTCACCAAGCTGTTGAATTCAATTCCCGGCAAGCAGAGAGTGGACCTTACATATCTACTGGAAGATGAGAAAAGAATCCGCAAGAAGATAACAAAGTGACTTCGATGTCAAGGGAACCAAATGCCTTACCAGGCATATATGAGCTGAGCCATGACAACCTGGAGTTGTGTTTGCCCCCGATATGACATGTTCACTTTTTTGCAGCATTTGTAAATAGAACAAAATGATGGGTGCTTTGAGAGACCCTCTAACAAGCTGGTATGGCTGCCATGTGTACATGAGAAAACATGAGCTAAATTTGTGATACAATTGGTTTTGTGTATGTCTGTCTGTCTGTTTTCTAGCTTCTACTTCCTTGTCTTTAATTAACTTTATCATGTTTTGGACTGTCCTTAGAACTTACCCCTTGTCCTGCTCCTTTTACAAACCACACTTCAGAAACTACTACATGTCAATGTCAGTCTTCTTTGCTCTTCTGTATAATCATTGACACCTAAAAGATATAAGTTGAACATTCTTTGTTATTGTTGTGCTTAGTGCAAAAATATTTGAGGCAGATCAGCACTGGAAATTCGACACTTCACCGGCCGGAGCATTTGATGCCCTTGTATAAAAAGCACATATCAAATGGCATTTTTACACTTACATTGTTTTTTGTGATATTGGTTGTTACCTTCCATTGGTGTTTTTGTTATTATGCAATTATTTGCATGTTTCCCCATTGTTTCGCCCTCTGATATCCTGCTGCTCCTAAAGCCAAAGAGACTTTGCGTAAAATCTTAATGTTTAAGCTGAAGCTTTTGTTAATCATCTAAATGTCAAACCTGACATTTTTGCTTCGAGTGTGAAAAATTTCACAATCAACTATTTCTAAGAGCGTCTATTCTATAAAAATGTGTTGGCGTGCCCAACAAATCTACATGATAAAGGAAAAGAAAACGCCATCCGTCACTGCTGATATCTGAAATCAGGCAATCCTTCAGCAAAGGATAGTGTTCAATGGCGATGAAAATATTGTCACATGTATTCATATTTTGGAGAAAAGTTTTGCTTTTTCAACTTAAAGGATAGCAAAAAGCAAATATACAAAATTTTACATACATTTTTTTGGTCAGATAAACATACAAGTCTATGTCTCACCAATTTATGAACTTTTGTTTGGGTCATAATGGTGCTAGCAATCTGCAGTAGAATTCTCTAATTTTGTTGTTTACCATACATTTTTATTATCCTTTTTTTTAAGTAAATTTGTGAAAGACTTAGATTATACTGATCTCTGATAATAAAGTCATTCTCCATGCATTTTTGATTAATGAAGGAATAGAAAAATTGAACCCATTGTTGAGAGGGATTAACTTTACTTCTTTTAGGTAAATTATAAATCTTTTTCCTTGAGAATATTTCTAATACTCATGTAGAATATAAATTATGTTTTGTGCAAATGATCAAACCTCTCCGTGACATCATGAGAGTTCAATGTAATTTCTTGCACACGGTTGTTTTATTTATGTTAACTTATGAAGATGCCATGAAATTAACATTAATTTATTTAACGGTTGTGAGTGAACCCTTTTTTTTTTCATCTTTTTTTTTTAAAAACCCAATTCCAGATAACTTTTCTTTTACCTTATTTAACATTTTAATCCCTGATTGATAAAATTTGTGTATTAGACTTATGATGTGATGAGCCGTGATTCATTTCTAAGCTCTTGAGAAGTTATTAACTCTTCGAATTCAGGTCCAATAGTATTGGATTGACAGTTGTATGCCATAAGACAGGATAGAAGATAATTTCGCATTTAAATTAAAAAAAACTTAAGTGCATTTATACACGTCCAATGTCAAAGATTTTGCCTGGAATCTTGTAGAAAAAAGATTATTTATTTGAAAGGAATATTCATCTCATCTTTTCAATCCTATTGCTAAGAGTAAAACAAAAGATTAAAATAGAGGTTAAAAAAATCCTAGGAGGAAATCAATGAAAAAGGTATATTACAAGACATTGCAGGATAAAACAGGTAGAAAATGTCAGAATTAACAGTTGAGGCTCATTAACTAGTTCCCAAAGCAACATTGGTGACATTTTTTTTTTTTAATTGGAAAACATTTTTAAACAGGCACATTCATACTTTAATTTACATTGATATTTTTAATGTGACTATCTACATCTTGTTGGGAAACTGTGGTGAAAATGTTGCCTCTTCTATGCAAGTAAAGATGTGTTTGTAATTGTATGTGTCTCCACCGCAATTTCTTGAAATGTCCATGTAGATCATACATCCTCGCCATGTCATTGATTTTTGTATTTACATCCGTGCCCTGAGGCACATAATTATTATTGTACATAGCGACAGGATTTCTCCCATGTTGTACTTAGAGCTCTGTCTGTTATACCATCTGAACAACGCATTATGATCTGTAATATAGTTATTATACTTTACTCTTCATTTACACTTTTCTCACGGTCACGATTATACCCGATAAATGTACTATTATAAAGTCAGGACTTTATTTACAACTGAGTATGATATTCATAACAAAGAGGGAAAAAAAAAGCACAGTATAGCTTGGATTTGGCTTATTTAATTTTTTAAAACTGTTGAAAACTTACCCCCCCAAACAAAATAAAGTTTAAAAAGTTCTTACTTTAAAAAGTAATAATATTCTACACTATCAAACCTTGAAAGGTTTCCTATCAGATCTTAGTTATAGCTAATCCTCATTCATAAGGCTCACTGGTTTGGTTCTTTTAAATTAACTGAAAGACACTCATTGGGGGGTATGTTCTTATTTAAATTGACCTGTGCAAAATTTTGTAGGAAGTCAAATGGTTAGGGTTTTAGTTGACGAAGAGCCGAACAAACCAAACACCATTGTTTTTCTGTTTTGAATTTCAATAAATATTTTTTTATGTACAAATACTAGTTATAACTATATCTGTACATATTTTGTACAATATTTGTGTTTAAGTACAATTAATTTATGTTCACCTGGTGTTCCCATGTACATAAACATTGGTGTTCCTGATAGTTCCTCGTGTACAGGACCATGTACACAGCTGGGTCGGAGTTATCTTGCAGGGTGCTTGGCTTTGGTATTGAATCTTCTTCCTGTATTAACTTTAACTTAGAATGGTTCAGTATCACTCGTTTAAATAGTAGAGAAGGCAAGGGGATTGGAGATAAAGAGAAATATAAACATTCTTGCATCCTTTAACCTTAGATCATGCAAAAGTAAATCTATGAAAACGTGCAAGTCTTTTTGAAAATGAAAAAAAAAAGAGAAGAGAAAAACGCACTTTAATGCAAAACTTTTTGCCATCAAAAACACGCGCAAAAAATTTACTGTAATGCAAAACTTTTTGCCATCCAGCTTATTAAACTGTTCAAATTTTTTGGGCAGTCGGTAAACTTTCTTAAATTTAAAGTTATTAGTTGTTGATATTACCAAGTTTCTTTGCAAGATCTCATTTATGTCATCAAAAGTTGGCCCCTTCTTGTACCTAGTTGTACATGTAGTTGTACTTTCAAACACTGTACAGTTGAATTTGCTTCTGTTGGATTTATAGTTGTGTATAAAAAAAAATAAAAAGCCTCCACTTGTGTTGTCACGATGATATTACTGCCCAAGTGTAGCTGTTGTCAACTGTTCTACTGGGCAGAGGAAGTGTTCATTTAGGTCAGCATATTATTATACATAATTATATATATCTCACTACTTACATAGAGCTTTTATCTGCATACATACAACTCTAGGTTCAAACTTTAAAAAAAAATGTTTTTATTTGGTCAGGCTAGTGTTCAAATCTTGTTGTTTTAGAACATAGATTGCCACTGTTTTTTCTTTTTTCGAATAGACATAATCTGTAGTTTGATTGTTCTTATGACTTTGAAATTTTGCAATGTATATGAGCGAGCTGAAACAAGTACAAATAAACCACTCGAAACATTTTTCATTATTTTTTTTCTTCAAGTGTTAATTGTTGGGTATCGCTGTTCTTGATTGAATTCAAATTGTACTCATCCCTCTAATTCATTCATCAATTTTGTAATCAAAGCTAGTTAGGCAGACAATTTTCTGGACGGAGTGGATTGAGAATTAAATATAATCTGACTCGGTGACTTCCTTGCTTGCAGCTCTACATGAAACCTGTATTCTGGTATTTTGGATTCAGCAACACTATATATCCAAGTCTCCAGCTGTACTTCTATAGCATTAGGTGTTTTAATGAAAGCTGCACAACTTTGAATAGTAAGATAGTGAGAATCAAGGCTCTTTAGAAATGTTGAATCTTTTAAACCATATCAAACTAAGGAAGTGTATTATGTTGCTGCAACAAGCAATCAAGCTAGCCAAAGTTCCTGGCATTCAGACAATTCAGTAGTAAGTGAGCACCATCTTTGTACTTAGTCTGGCATTCAAACAAATTGCATGTATTCAGTTTTTAAATAGCTATGGTGAGATCTCTCATAATCTCATCTCAAAAGCTTTTCCACTGGGAAGATCTGTTATAGTCAGTCAGATTCTCTACAATGTGTTGTCAAGTGTTCTAGTATAGCATGACAAATAAGTAACCAGCTTTGATACAAACTGTATGAAATTACGTTTCATCATTTGTAGTTGATATTTTTCATTTTTAATAACCACATCATGCACCAGAGTTCTGCAGTATCATGAACAAAAAGAATTATGTACTGCTATAAGCCAAAGCATCTCACATTATAAACGTATTGAGATTGTATGTCGTGAATCTGAACAAAAATACATGTTTGAACATTTCGTTTCTGTGGACCCTTGAAAGCCATATGAAATAAAACAAAGCGTCAGCTACGATGATTTGTGGTGTCTTGTTTCTCTTCCTTTGAGAGTCTTGTTGCCCTTACATTTTATCTCCCTCTGCAAACACGAGAATAGCATTAGAGGTATTATTTATCTTATCTGCCTCAAGAACCTCCGTGGTGAAATGAGATAGACGCTTCCTGTCAGACCTTTCAATTGTTCTTTGTGAGATACAGTATGTCGAACCAGTAGGGGGCGTGGTGGCTCTGGGGTAGAACATCGACTTCCGACAAAAAAGGTATCAGTTTGTCGTGTTCTTTGTGAGATACATGTACCAGTATGTCGGACCAGAGAGAGTCAAAACCTTCTCATGATAACGAAACTATGGACGGTGATACAGTTGTTTGCCAGAGCAACAAAGTTGAATAAATGATTACAAAAAACAAAAACAAAAACCAACCCCAACAAAACAGCAATCATGACAGGCATACTAAAATTTATGCAATATAAAATATAATGGATCGAAAAGGCGACGTTCCATCTCTTCCTCATCGTCCTCGTCTGAAAATGATTTGTAGTCATCCTAGTGTTTCCGTTGGTTTATGTGTGTGTGTGTGTGTGTGTGTGTGTGTGTGTGTGTATGTTATAATGTGACTGGCTTAATAGTTTTGCATATATTTTTTTAAAGTTTTTTTTTATATAGGAATGATGAAATACAATTGATTTCCAGAGTAACAAAATTAAAAAAAATGGTTACCAAAAAACAACAAAACTGCATTAATGACAGGCATACTAAAATTTATGCAATATTTTAATGGATCGAAAAGACGGCTTTCCATTTCTTCCTCATCGTCCTCTTCTGATGATGATTTAAATTCATTCTGAATTTTTCAAAAGTGTTTTCAGTTAGTGTATATTTGTGTGTGTGTGTGTGTCTCTCTCTCTCTCTCTCTCTCTCTCTCTCTCTCTCTCTCTCTCTCTCTCTCCCTACTGTTATGAATCCCTCTTCCCTCTCTCTCCCCCCCTCTCTCTCTCTCTCTCTCTCTCTCTCTCTCTCTCTCTCTCTCTCTCTCTCAACTTAGATGAGAGATGGAACAATAACACTTGTAAGGTTTAAATATTTATTATTTTGCTTATATTAATAATAATATACGGCAGATTTTTTCATCACGATGCCAGCATGCTCGACGAACGAACTTAACCTTGCCAGAACCAAGTTGAACAAAAGTAGTAATCTCAAGGATACTATGACTACGATCTGAGAGCCATAAGTTTTGGTAGCTTTTAGTTTTACTATTTGTAATGACAGCCCCTAGCCCGGGGTCTAATGTAACTTGTAGTTGTGCTGTGTTTACTCCCCTAGTACATTATATCTATCTATCTATCTATCTATCTATCTATCTATCTATCTATCTATCTATCTATCTATCTATCTATCTATCTATCTATCTATCTATATATCTATCTATCTATCTATCTATCTATCTATCTATCTATATCTATATCTATATTATATAATTATATAGTGAACTTGCACTGGCTTGAGACTAGGAACGCCTTGAGAGCTTTAGTTCTAAAATCTAACTGGGTGGGGGAGCGCACTGGTCACACCCTCTGCAGATCACACCATGGTACTTGTAGTAGGTGGGCATTGTCCCAGAACAGAAGCCTGTGTAGGGGCACGGCAACCGAGGGCAGACCACAGGCGTGGAGCTGGGACTCACCCAGGTTGTCTGAATCTGAAGAAAACGTGAGATAAGTGTAGAAGTATAAGGTTATTGAGGGAGAAATTCATAAATTGGTCAATAGGCGGAGATTCGTGCGTGAAGAGAGAGAGAGAGAGAGAGAGAGAGAGAGAGAGAGAGAGAGAGAGAGAGAGAGAGAGAGAGAGAGAGAAAAGTAGAAGTATAAGGTTATTGAGGGAGAAAGTCAGGTAAGTCCATCTCTCCCTCCAATAGCCTGAGATTCGTCCATGAATCTGCGCGCGCGCAGAGAGTGAGAGAGAGAAAAAGAAAGCAAGATAGGGTTTGGACAGTGCTATTTTGGGCTCTATTTAGAACAGTCCTGTCTATCACTAGCATGTCATATATCTTTGATGCCATGTCGACACCTGTAGCGCACCAATGCAAATCATGTAAAATAGCATTGGCGTTGTTACAAAAATGAAAATGCAAAAGTGACACTGTTTTTTAGGGACAGCAAAACGTCATCACGGGTAAATTGTAACGCTACCAAAATACAACCTCCGTCCAAGGCATACCTTAACCTAAGCTAAGAGAAGCAATTATCTATTTTCTTTTCCATGTACATAGGCAAAGAGAGTTTCATCCCTTGATTATCTGTACGCCATCTTGAGCCCAACAAGGGAAAGCACATAGTGCCACTACCTAAACTTGACTTGTAAATAGATCCACATCTTATTTGCTAAGAGTTGAATTGAATTTGTTTAACATCCAACGTCAGCACTATGTGGGCTATATTGTGGACAGGCCCCAAGACCGACGTCTGAAAACTTTATGTGCTGCCACACACGAGACATGACGGAGATATCACGACTCCTGTCTCAGGTGGTCACATTAAACTCTTCTTTGCTAAAAATGCACATTTTTACCAGCACAAACCGTACAGAATATATACTCAGCTTTATATTTTAGTGATCGAGGGCAGTATTAAGAATTTGAACCGACCAAGAGTGACAAAACTTACTTGGAAGATATGGACTCAGAATAACCTTGCTTTTAAGCAGAGTAGGTCTTGTTCTAGCTTTGTTAAGATAACTAAAAGCGCGGCAACGGGAAAAAATACATTGTTTACAAAATAACGCTATTAATTACTGTTCTGCTTGTTGAGTCTCTTGGATATCTTCCGACACAGTTGAATGACTTCTAGCGAAATGTCATTCCTAAAATGGAAAAGGTTTAACTTTCCAAAATACCTTTTATATCCCACTAAACGCTAGTTGATGGCAACATTAAGGATTAACTACCCAAAATACCTCATTTATACGTTAATTGATAGCAACATTTATTTACAATAAATTAGTGGAATGTTTTAATTTTATTCACTTACAAGAACGTGGTTCAATCTGATGAACTCAAATATAGCTAATTTTCTTTATTATTATTGGATGTTTTACTTACATCTGCTGTTGGAGACGGTGGAGGCAGTGTTGTAGCTGGTAGAGTCAAAACTCCTGAGAAAGAGAGAGATAGAGAGATGGGGATATATGAACAAAGATTGAGGAAATGAGGAAAAGGTGAGAAAAAAGAAAAAGAGTAAGATAGAGATAGATATATCGATAGATATTATTATTGTATTGTCCTCCCTTAAGGATATGGCCATTTCTTACAACACAAGTGTTTTGAGCAACTCTGTCAGACACTCTCTTCGGGCGTCTGACGTTTAGTTGTGTGTATCCGACCTTTTTGTGGCGTTTGTGTTTCGATCAGCTCCTTAATGTTTCGTAGTAAGTACTTTGAGCACATCTATGCTTAAACTTAACTTTCAATCTATAGGTTTCCGAGCATATAATCAAATCTCTATTTCTCTTCTACTACTGATGCTCTACCCTCACTCTCCAAAACTAACCACTGGTCCAGAGCAGGATGAAGTAGAGATAGACTACATTAAATATTTGTGTTCGATACACTACTAGTCAAAGTTGTAACAAAACGCTCTACCAATCAAGCTTGTTTCTATTAGTACTCTACATCTCGACTGAATGTGTCTGTCGGAGAGGTTACTCCAAAGGCTCTCAGAAACAGACTGCCTCTACATCTCAGATCCTAGTAATTATAAAGCTGAACTTAATACCATGAGAACCAGACCTCACCGGCATCAGACTAACAATAATTATCCAGTGTCAGGAGAACTTTATATGAAAGTCGATGGAAACTCAAGGAGTTCCAGGAAAACCACCAAACGCAGAGTAAGTTTGGATCCTAAGCACTGCAGATAAATCTAACAGGCTTTATTGAGCCCACCTGTAAGACGATCTTAGGGTTAAAAATATGTACGAAACGAATTAGTCGGTGTTTAGTCTAAATAACGATTGGAGACGCTGAATCTAGCAGACATTTTATAAAAATCGGAGAAACTAAATGCATTGTATGGCTTACATGTGGGTGATCTACAAGATGGATGAAGTACGATAATGTTACAAGAGAGAGAGAGAGAGAGAGAGAGAGAGAGAGAGAGAGAGAGAGAGAGAGAGAGGGGGGGGGGGGGGGGGGGGGGGGGGGGGGTAGGAGACAGAGACATAGAGACATAGAGAGGCAGATACACAGACAGAGACAGAGAGACAGACCAACAGAAAGGCTGAGAAAGACAGAAAGAAAGACAACTTGAGAGCGTGGTAGTTTATACGTCAAGTTACAGCACTACAATGTATAATGTCACAATGGTCTCTTAACATAAGAAAAACAATCTTTTGCAAACATTTTTATAAAGCACTCGGAGGTTTCAATGACTGTAGGAAACAGAATAACCTTGCCTTTAAGCAGAGTAGAATGAAAGCGTTTATTATGTTCTTGAGCGATACAAAATAAATACGAAGGATTGCGTTTTTGTTATAGTTGCAGAAGTATGATTATTTCTTTCTCCTTGACCATCTTAGAATTCAAATTTGTAGGCACACGCCAGCAAATTTTGGTAAACGATTTATAAATTTAAATATGTGTATAATGGAACATCTCTTGCAAAACTTGTATGTTATCATATTAGTCCATAAAAGACACCAAGCATTCATTGAGTGTTTTAGCATTAGGATTGTGCTCTTCCCCGCCATTTCCCCACCTCATTTTTTCTCCGTAAAATGATTATTTATGGTTGGCTGAAATAATAATACTAAAAAAGAGCTTTTCCTCAGCTTACGCCAGTATCCCCATGACTAAGTTATCGCTCGTTGAACTGCTAAATCTAGGATTCGTCGTCAATAAAAAGGCCGGCTAGAGACCCTGTAAAGAGCAGTTCTAGTTTTTATAACACCGTAAAACTTGGACATACAACACGTAAAACTTAGAGGTGCAACACTAAACCGCAGTGCTTAAGCTCCCCTGGATTCAGCACTTGTGTGCACGGGTGTTGGAATTCTCGCAATCTGTGCCGTATATGGCAATTTCAAGTGATTTGTTTTGCTCAGAGATTGTAAATCGTAGACATAAAATAGCGCTTGAAAGTTTTTATCCGATGAGACTCATGTTACGCCTATAAAGTACCACTAACGGAGAAATATTATTTTTGGCGATATGGCCCTTTTCAGTTGTAACTTACAAACACGTATTCCACAACATTAAGTTATATAAGTCATCAATGCATAATAATGGCTTGATTGGCACAATGGTAATAATAATTAATCCATAACTTAGGTTTACTCACACTAAATTTTAAAGTATCGCAATAGTT
>RQTK01000428.1:105323-123211 GCA_003991915.1 Elysia chlorotica
GTGGAGGGGGGGTGGTCCTTGGGTTAGAACATCCGACGCAAAAGGTTCGGGTTCGACCCCTGGCGATTTCGCTCCCTAGTGGTTGGGTCGGTGTCAGTTTAATGTGGTCGACTGAGACAAGAGTCATGACATCTCTGCCTTTTCTCGTGTGTGGCAGCACATAAAATTGTCAGACGTCAGTATTGGGACCCGTCCGCAATGTAGCCGATATAGTGCTGATGTTGGACGTTAAACCAACTCAACTCAACGCCAAAAGCGGTTTTATATAGTTACGCCACGACGTAAGCTACGCCTTGTTTGTGCATTTTACCCCATGTCTTCAAACTACGTTCGGTAACTCTTGATCAAATTCACATTCCTAACAGACTTAGTTCAAAGTTACCGCCCTCCAGAGATACTGGTTATGTGGGAATGAGTCTGCTTTTTGAAACAAACTAAGTAAATGCATCTATAATAATATCATTTACCCTAAGTCTCTTCGCTTGAGTGAGTGAGTTTGTTAATTTAGGCCTATGGCAATATTATAATGTAGACTGGAATTACTTTTGTGCTATGAGTGTTCGTTTTCTTTTTATTTACTACATGAAAAAATAAATCTAGATACCAAAGACATCAACTTTTTTGTGAAACAACAACAACAACAACAACAACAACAACAACAACAACAACAACAACAACAACAACAACAACAACAACAACAACAACAACAACAACTAAAAAGCGAAATGATCAAGGGGAAAAGTTTTGAAGGCCTCGGTATTTAATACTTCAGCTCAATGATACGTTTTGCTAAAATAAAGGCAACAAAAGAATAGTTATTGTTCTTGATGACTATTTTGTTCACAATGCAGTAATTACTATGCTCTTTATATCTTTTTGGGAGAGGTCCCTGCGATAGAAATAAAATCATCAGCTTAAAGTTGCAAAATTAAGGGACCGTTTTGAGAAGATTCATTGTAGATGCTTAAGAAAAACCTTTTGATAATCATAATGGATTGGGCAAGAAAAAATGAAAAGAGAAGGTAAAAGAGACATCGCGTTAAACCTGAGTGAGAAAGAGAGAGAGAGAGAGAGAGAGAGAGAGAGAGAGAGAGAGAGAGAGAGAGAGAGAGAGAGAGAGAGAGAGAGAGAGAGAGAGAGAGAGAGAGAGAGAGAGAGAGAGAGAGAGGGAGAGAGAAAGAAAGAGAGACAGAGGAAGAGAGAGTGTGAGACAGAGAGAGAGACAGAGAAAGAGGAGAGAGAAATAGATAGAAATGGAGAAATAGATAGAGAGAGAGAGAGGAATGGAGGCTAATATTAAGATGGTTTTTACACCGTAGTTAATGTTGCTGCTTTACAAAACCTAACAGACTTCCATCTTTCAAAGAAAGCAAGTCTACATGCCTAAAATGGTAGTGAAACCATGGCAACGTTTTATGAACTAAAATCTTTGTTCAATTTAGTTAATTAAGTAATTTTCCCTGCTTTACTTTCTTATACATTCTAAACCAGTTCATTCCAGAAAACTAATTTTATCTCTCTCCCCCTCTCCCCCTCTCTCCCTCTCTCTCTCACTCTCTCTTTCTTTCAGTCTCTCCATCCATCCCTTTCCAACTCCTCTCTCTTCCCACCTTCTCCCTCTCTCTTAAGCACTCATGTTTCAACCCTTCAATTATCCTTTGATTTCTCCATTGTAAGAGGATATTTATTTCTTAGAAAGTAAACTGATGAAGGGGAAAAATAGCTGAAAATTTTTTCTCGAGACATAAAAGGCGAAGTTTAAAACAAGTAAGCCAACTTCATACGATGAACTCCTGTTAAAAGTTGTCTTTGTTATTATAAACGAATAAACTTAGTAAGGAAGCTTTTCCCCTGGTAAGAAGGTTTACCTCTAATGGCCACCATTAATGATTAATAAAAAAAAAATGAAAAGATAAATTTATTTTACCATTTTATTATAAGACTGAACATGTAGAAGCGAGGACTTTGAGTTTGAGTTGGTCTTAACGTCCAACGTCAATACTGTATAAACTATATTATGGACGAGCCCCAAGACTGACGTCTGACAACTTTATGTGCTGCCACACAAGAGGCAGGGTAGGGATACCATGACACCTATCTCAGCTGATCACATTACACTCCGACCCAACCAATAGGGGGCAAAATCGCCAGGGCTCGAACCGCGGGCCTTTTGCGTCGGAAGCCGATGTTTTACCACGCCCCTTAAAAGGAGCGAGGATTAAAAACGTTCATTGCAATTTTGTTTAGATACTACTTTTTTTTTTTCTTTGTTTGTTTATCACACAAGTTTGTTTGAACTCAAAAGGTAGAAATGAATGTTGTTATTGTTTAAACGTTTGAACATGTATAATTGCATAGAGCTTCCTTATCGAGACATTTACTAACTAAAGTATCATCTTATACTAACTTGAAAAGACCAACTAGAAAGGACACATAAATTCATCGCGTCATCAAGTCGAAGGGCGCAGGCTCAAGTGGCTGCTGGATCGGAAAAGTAAAGTAAAATAAGTATACTATTTAATCATCATTTACTCACTAAAGCATCATCTAATACTCACTAAAGGGGCATTTTATAGTCACTAAAGTATCATCTAGTTCTAACTAAATAATCACCATTTATTCACTTATAGGAACTAAAGTGTCATTTTATACTCACTAATGTGTTACTTTATACTAACTAAAGTATCCTCTTATACTCACTAAAGTGTTATCTTATACTTAAAAGAGTATCATCTGGTACTAACTAAATCATCATTTACTTACTAAAATAGCATCTTATACTCACTAAAGTATCAACTGTTATGTAATGAATACATTGATATTTCTATTCCTATTTCATTAAGAGTTCGGCAATTTCCCAAATATTCTACATAACATTACAAAAAAAAAATATTAATTTTACTTTGAACATCAGTGACCCCGCGAACGACGGACCTTATGCGTCGGAAGCCGAACTTCTACCGCGGGGTCACTGATGTTCAAAGTAAAATTAATATTGTATATATTATAATATAGCAAACATTAAAAGTTATGAATGTTCACTTAATATCATAAGATTGATGAAAGTGGTTGTAGGTCGTACATGAGGATGCGGTAAGATTAGTTTCCTGGTGAGTCAGTGAGTTTGTTTTTACGGCACGTCACCATGGTAACGGCTATAATGTACCCATGGTGTCGATTCGACGACCTCTTGAGTGGGAGACCAACTCTCTCTCTCTCTCTCTCTCTCTCTCTCTCTCTCTCTCTCTCTCTCCTCCAGTTTCCAACAACAACAATAACATAGACAACATCAACAACAACAACATCAACAAGACAAAAACAAAAACAAAACAACAATACCAATATCAACAACTACATCAACAACAGATGCAGTAACAGAAACTTCAAGATTAACAACCGTAAAATCAAAGGCATTAATCATCTTCATAAAGTGGCCCTATTTACAACAATTTGCTAGATTTTTCACGTGAAATTAAAAAGAAAAAATAACAACATCAAAATATGCATAAATAACGAAGCTAGCCAGTATAATTATATAAACCGTATTAAAAACACAATTATGTTATTTTCTTTCTGGCATAATTTTCTCTGAAATCACGCAGGAACTGTCAATATTGTTGTTATTTATGGAAAAAAGCAAATGTACCTTTGAACTGTCTTTGAGTGTTTGGGGGACGAAGTGGCTAAAGTGGTAGAACGTTGACTCCAGATCGGGAATTCCGCGGTTCGAATCTCACTATCGGGCAAATTTATTTGTCCAATTTCGTCCCCTGTATCTGGTTATATCGGTGCCAGTATAATGTGACATGCTGAGATATGAGTCATGGGATCCCCACCCTGTCTCGTGTGTGGCATTACATAAAATTTCGAGATCAGCAAATTCATTTGTCCAATTTCGTCCCTTGTAGCTGGTTATATCGGTGTCAGTATAACGTGACCTGCTGATACATAAGTCATGGGATCCCCACCCAGTTTCATGTGTGGCAGCACATAAAATTGCCAAATGCCAGTCTTGGGTCCCGTCCACAATATAGCCTATATAGAGCCGACGTTGGATGTTAAACCAACTCACCTCCTATCTTCGAGTGTTTAAGAAACATCGATCTGATGTATTATCACTATCTTTGGTCTGAGAAAATGAAGCTGTCTTGTGGATAAACGTCTCCTAGGTATCGAGAAAAACCCTATCATGTCTATCTAGGATAGTATGGAAAGGACATCCAGGCAAAAACGGAAACACAAACCAATTAAATGAGTAAATAACCTATCATTTCGTAGATGCTGACATTCTATTCTCTAGACAGAACAGGGGTCGCAGAAGGCCAAGGCTACGGTGGAGAATGGCTTGTGAGACACAAAATTATAACTAAAAGTGCAGGTCTAAAAAGTACAAAACAATACAACCTTTTGGTCGTAGGGTTGAAAACTATGGAACCGATTTACCGTCTAATGAAGACGTCATCTCAATCACAACACAATACCAAATATTGATTTTGTAATTTGTAGAGCTAACCTTTAAATACCGGGGGTACTTTAGTATTTTTTGTGCCTTGCGGATTTTTTTTTTGGGGGGGGGGGATGGAAGGTGGAGGGAAAACAAACTAGCGCAAGTGGTAGCACGTTGGTCTCTCAATTGGGAGGCCAGTGGTGTTACACTCATTTATTTATCTGATTTGGTCTCTGACTGATCGAGTTGATGTTGGTATCACGTGACCGCCTAGGACCTGAGTCCTGGTATCCTCGTACAATCCATATGTGGCATCACGTAAACTTTCTTGGGATCCGTCCATGTTATAGCTTTTCTGTTGACGCTAGACGCTAAGAAACTAATAAGGCTCACTTGCAATTTGTTTGACAAATCTTACACGACATTTAGATTTATTTGCTTAGACCCGTCTTAGCCAGGTGTCCTTGCATCCCCAACCGTCTCTTTGAGTTCAATGTCATCAATTAGGCTATAATTTAGACTCTATTGTGGACGGGTCTCAAGACTGACGTTTGACATTTTATGTGATCCCATACACGAGGCAGGTTCAGATACCATGACTTCTGTCTCAGCCAGTCACATTAAACTGACACCACACTCAACCAGTGGGGAGCGAAATCTCCAGGGCTCGAACCACGGACCTCTTGCGTCGGAAGCCTATGTTCCACCCCAAGAAATCGTCCACAATATAGCTCATGCAGTGCTGAAGTTGGAAGTTAAGCAACTGCCCCCCCCCCCCTTTTCCCAAACCCCAGAAAACTTAAAACACCCCATTTCTTGGACAAAGACTTGCGCAGCAGACAATGACAGCCGCCCGTGCGAGATCGTGAGCTGGTCAGACAATCTGGACAGTCAGTAACAAATAACAGTCCAGGCTTCGCGAGACTTCTCACCTCGCAGAAATCAGCGAGAAGACCAACAACATTGACTGCCACTGACTGCGGCTCAACGCACACTACAGACTTTGCGATTATTCACTGCACGGTAACCGATTACATAATCACGCCTTGTAAGCATGGTTTTTTTTCTGATCGCTCATTGGCTCCGTAAGTCTAAGAGAATGCTGTGATTGGACGCCGGTGCAGATTCTCTTACCTATCGTCTTCGTTTTTGCCATGGGTGTCGTCCTCGCAAGGCTCCTAATATTTGTAACGGCCAATGGTGAGGCGATTCATCATTAATTCACAGGCTAACGCTTTTGCCGGTGGCAAACGGAAGCATAGCGAGGCACAGGTGGGGCCAGGGAGTAAGGAAACAAAACAAAACAAAACACAAAAACAAAGAAGACTCGGAAATCCAAACTTTGGCCAGAAAATCAAATATTCCAGTCTCACTGATAATGCGGTCTGACTTACGGCAGCCATGGGAAATGTGGTGGGTCACAGGTGGAGCGAAGGCGAAGGTTAACAATTTTAAACACACATACACACACACACATACACACTTAAATCCAACAGAAAGGAAAACAACAACAGAGTAAGTGTATGTAAAATCCAACCTTTTGTTTATAAAATTAAATGTTCTAGCCCACTCATTACGCGCTAAATGATTAGAGTCTGCGCCATGATGGAACGAGCAAAAACTCGTGGCAAGTTTAATCCCAGGCATTGGGATGAACCTGTTCAAGTGGTAGAGCACTGGTGTCCCTATCGGGGTGTCCATGGTTCGAAACCCACGATCGGTAAAAAAATTCATTTGTCCAATTTTGGTCCCTCCTGGATGGTCGGTATCAGTAGAATATTATCGGCTGAGAAAGGAGTCCAGGTCTCCTCGCCCTGTCTCGTATGTGGCAGCAAATAATATAGTCAGACCATGGTATCCGTCCACAATAAAGCATATATAGTGCTGACGTTGAATGTTAAGCAACAAATTCAACTCAACTCCTAGCTAGGGATAAAGTTAGGAAAACCTTAATCGGATCGCTTGAAAAACTGATTAATCTCAAACAAGACTTTGGCATTGTGTCCATCCGGTTTCTATGATTTGTTTAAGTACAGTACAAGCTCATAAAAGCATTCTGTATTTTGAAGGTTATTTTGTTAATTCAGGGACTAAGTGCAACCACACGCATTGGTTTTACTATTGTTTAAACAATTCGGTTATCGATGCCCTTTTTAATATCTAGGAAATGTCTCATACAAAAAACTGTTCAGATGATAAAAAACGTAGTCAAAAAGGAATCCCTATTACACGTCTTCGTAGATCTTGTCCACCATACACTAACAGTTGACGGAAACCCTGCAGAACTCAAGACATGCATAAACCATACACCAGCCGAACATTAATCCAACAACAACCCATTTGTCCGTCTTTGTTATCTACACGCATGGAATTCCCCCTCATAAATACTTATTTCCCCTAATATCTATAACATCTATGCATTATCGCAAACCGATACATGGATCCTGAAGTATTCCTCCACCGACTAGAACGAATTATGTCAGTCCAGATTCGGATCTGAGGCTTAATGGCGGTAAAATGGTGGCTTTGCATTATTATCAGCTCACCACAATCGGCCATTAAGAATCTCAGCTCTATACTCTTGGGACTTTCTCAGTGGGCAGGTTGTAAGAGAAATCTCTGGGCAGTCTAGCTATTCAACATGGAAATAAATCCCACTGAGAGAGAGAGAGAGAGAGAGAGAGAGAGAGAGAGAGAGGGAGAGAGAGAGAGAGAGAGAGAGAGAGAGAGAGAGAGAGAGAGAGAGAGAGAGAGAGAGAGAGAGAGAATGAGAGAGGGAAAATGTAATGAGAGGGAAAAAGAGAGAAAGGGAGAACGATAACGGGAGAGAGAGTGAGAGAAAGAGGGAGAGAGAGAGTGAAAGGGATAACATGGCGGGAGAGAGAACGGGAGATAGAAAAAGAGAAAGGGGGAAGAGCGGATAAGAGAGATTAGGAGCGAAAGAGGGAGAACGAGAAAGATAGAGGGAGAGAGAGATACAAAAAGAGAGATCGAGAGAGAGAGAGTAGATAAGGGAAAGTAGGAACGAGAGAGATAGAGAGAGGAAGAGAGAGAGAGAGAGAGAGAGAGAGAGAGAGAGAGAGACGACAACTTACCCGGAATTTCCTTCTATCAAGACATTTATATACAATATTTGCACATATCGCCCAAGGACATTTATATTCATTAACCTGCGGCAGGGGCGATAATCTATGCCGCTTCTTAGAGGCATAAAAACACATACACATACGTATATATCAGATATTTACTGACACTCAATCTTAGTACATGATTGTACTTTTATTCTTCCCTTGTTCACAGTCATCCTACGATCGGGCAAATTTCTTCGTGGCATTTCGTTCCCTATTCTGGATTGGATTGGTGTCGGTGTAATGTGACCAGCTCAGACAATTATATAAAGTCATGTTATTATCATTATTCTATCGCAACGCCTCTAAATGTCAGCATAAAAATTATGCATTTTTTAGACGTTCGTTTTGAAAACCGTTCGCGTGAAACATAGTTATTTAATTAAGGCAATAAGAAACCAACGAACCAACCAACCAACCAACCAACCAACCAACCAAAACAACCAACCAACCAACCAACCAACCAACCAACCAACCAACCAACCAACCAACCAACCAACCAACCAACCAACCAATCAACCAACCAACCAACCAACCAACCAACCAATCAACCAACGATCAAACCAACCACTTCTTCTCACTAACCCTATATCTCGGTCCTTCTCTACCCGACAGGACTGATCGCACTACAAAGGCCATTGCCCCCTCAAATATCGGACGCACAAAGTTATATAGTGCAATAACCTATTAGTAATGTGAGTTCCCGAGATTTACGTTGCGAATACGGAGTTAGAAGACATACGGTCGTATGTACAAAGTTGTGGGGGAACTTACGACTCGTCTTAGGATATGCGAATAAAAAGCTGTAAGACTATTACTACTGTGGTAAGCGACTGCAAAGTTGTACTTACAACCCATAAAATCTAATTTAGTTATTAATTTAGCCCATGATGTACGAGCAATGATTAATGCTTTTCGGTGCTATTTATTTTAGGCCCGTAAGTAAAATGCTGTGGTAAACTTATGCCGCGTCGTAAGAGATAAGAATACGAAGACTTACGACGAGTTGTTAGCTAGAGAGACTTCTTACGACCAGTGGATAGTTAGTACGTCGTCGTACAACGCTATGTAGAGGGGCGCGGTGGCCCTGGGGTAGAACGTCGACTTCCGACGCTAAAGGTCTGGCGATTTCGCCTCCTACTGGTTGGGTCGGTGTCAGTTTAATGTGACTGGCTGAGACAGGAGTCATGGTTTCCCCGCCCTGTCTCGTGTGTGGCAGCCCAAAAAATTATCAGACCTCAGGCATGGGTCCGTCCACAATTTAGCCTTTATAGTGCTGCTGTTGGACAATAAACCAACCCAACCCAACCCCTCTATAACCTGTGCTGTATCCGTATCTTTCTCTCTCTATCTCTCCTGATATATCTCTCTCTCTATGTTGAACGTTTTATAGGCTTCCTACAAAGAAGTGAAGCATCTTTGATATTCACCTCAATGGTGCTCAGTGGTTATTTCACTAAAATTGATTTATCTAATTGAGTAGTTTGTATCTTTTAAATAATTTTTTTACAAGAGTAAGGTATTTTCTGATCGAATAATATCAATGAACTGTCATGGGCAGAGAAAAAACTGCAAGTCAAAAAACTCAATTATCTAACAAGTTTCTTGTGCCATTTCATTTGGACAACTGTTGTTAAAAAAAAAAAAAAAAAAAAAAAAGAGAAGGAGAGAGACATATCTAAAAAGAGTGAGGCAGAGCGAGATAGAGAAAGAGAGAGTTGGAGAGAGAGAGAGAGAGAGAGAGAGAGAGAGAGAGAGAGAGAGAGAGAGAGAGGGACCTGGATAAAGAGAGAGAGAAAGAGAAAGATAGAGTATGAACGAGAATGTGAACTAAAGAGAGATTGATCTGGAGGACAAGAGCGATAGATAGATAGATAGATAGATAGATAGATAGATAGATAGATAGATAGATAGATAGATAGATAGATAGATAGATAGATATCAAATATCGGACGCACACAGTTATATAGTGCGATAACATATTAGTAATGTGAGTTTGTAATAATCCTTTTTTTTTTTTTTTTTTACAAAAGTCAAGAGAACTTTTACATCTAAAAAGTTTAGTGTACCATAACATATTGGGCACTGTTTTTTTTTAAACAACCAAAAAGACAGATGGGACATAGCTAAAGAGAGAGAAACAGAGAGATAGAGAGAGAGAGGGGGGAGAGAGAGAAAGAGAAAAAGACAGATAGACAGACCTCGAGAGAAAAAGAGAGAGAGAGAAAGATAGAGAAAGAAAGATTATGGGATTGAATGATAGGGTGAGGTAAAAACAGATAGTGCTGGGGAGCAAGAGCGATAGATAGATAGATAAATAGAGTGCTAGTTAGATAGATAAATAGAGTAATAGTTAGATAGATAAATAGAGTGATAGATAGATAAATAGATTAATAGTTAGATATAGAGATATATGCATCTATAAATAGATAGATAGATAGATAGATACGATAGATAGATAGATAGATAGATAGATAAAAAAGATAGATAATAGATAAAGAGAGAGATAAACATAAACACATACCTTCAATAAACATAAACATTGCCTCAAATATTGCGTTTCATAGAAATTGTTTCGTGATAATTATGTAACACCAGTAACAATATCTTTGAAGACCTTTGTCCTACGCACCAAAGATACCACTCTTTCCTACAAATAAATCATGGTTGTGGCGGTATAGATTCATTTCTTTCTCGCATGCTGCGAAATCCCCTTGATATCGGCATCATTCAACTCAGGATGCGTTTCCTTAAACTAACAGGAACATCGTTAACTCTTCATCTTCATTTCCACGTCTTGTCATTTTGGCCATTAATTTGACATGACTGATCTCCCCTCCCGATAACTGTCTTAATTAAAAACGATTAGCCTCCTTCATCCTTTTACCATTGCTCCCCATCGTCAAGGTGATTTACCCAAATGTAAGTACTTAACTACTCCAAAGAACGTGAATCCTAAGCATGGGGTTTATTATTTCAATATAAATCGGTATAGACATGCCTAAGACTGTCTATAAATCGCCAGGAACGATCAACTCGCTCGTAGCTACACGATCATCTCGCACTTGTCTTGTCTCTTGCTCTACCCTCTCTCTGTATCTCTCTCCGTCTCTCTTTTCGCCTGTCTCTGTATGTTTCGATCTCCTTATCACACTCTCCTTCTCTCTTTCTTATGTATGCCTCTGTGTAACTCTTTTTACTTTCTGTCGGTTTCTGCCTGTCTGTCGATATGTCTGCCCCATATGTCTGTCCCCCTCCTCTTTCTCTCTCTCTCTCTCTCTCGCTCTATTTTTATTTCTGTCCTTCTCTCTTTCTGTCTTTTTCTGTCGGTGTCGATCTGTCTGTCTGTCTGTCCGTCCCTCTCTCTCCCCACCACTCTCTGTCGTCCTCTCCCCACCACTCTCTGTCTCTCTGTCTCTCTGTCTGTCTCTCTCTCTCTCTCTCTCTCTCTCTCTCTCTCTTCTTTTCCACCGTCGTAGGCATCTCTTGAACCTTCATTCATCACTTCCGTTCTCTCCCCACCATGTTCTACCATCTTCTTCCTGCATCCTTCTTAACCCTGTTTATTGGTTATGATTAATCTAGTGTCATAACACTCAGGCTGCCCCACAGAATATGTCTCCCTCAAACTCCCATTTGATAATCTTGAGGTCTCTCTCTCTACGCCCACTCTCGCCCCAATTTCTTTCTGATTAATAAACCCCTGTTCTAATAATTATTAATAGTTATCTATTTTTAGAAACTTGTGATAACCGATTGTACCTAGTTTATTACTTTTCAATATGATCTAGATCCACTCCTCCTTTTCTCTTTCGCATGTCTGTTTCTTATTTGTATCCATATTTTTTATTTCTTGCAATCGATTTTTTCCGCATTCGCATCTTCCATGAACCAATCAATATTCGAAATCCCTTCGTTTTAATGTATTTTCGCCTCCCGAACTATCAATCTCTCTATCTGTGTCTGTTTGCCTGTCTCCCTTGTCACTCTCTGTCTCTTAGTCTGTCTTTGTCTGTCTTTGCCCGACTCTCTTTTTTTCTTATATCTATCACTCTCTTTAAATTCCAAATAATTATTATCTTCTCCACTTCGCATTTCCCTCCGAATGATAATTAAGTTAATCATGCAAACTGGTTTACAAGCTGAGATTTAACGAAAAATCTCACAATGTAATGGCTTTACAAATTTCCTTTTCAAGGCTGTGATCATTGGCAACAAACCACAAGAAAAAAAATCCATTATTATGTATGTTTTTCTCCTGTTTTAAAACCAACAGCAAAGCGACCCAGAGTGCTCCAAACGTCCATTTGTATACAATAGAAATGCTCATCACATCAAATCAATCCTAGGCCAGGTTTGAGTTGAGATGGTTTCTCTCCGTAGGCTACACTATAGATGGACACCAAGACCAACGTCTAAAAATTTTACGTGCTGCCGCACACGAGACAGGGGGAGGAGACATTCCTTTCTCACTTGGTAAGATCATACTGACACCGGACGAAATCGAACAAGTACATATCTGACCAATCGTGGGTTTCGAAACCGCGGACCTCCAGATTGAAAGATCAACGCTCTACAACTGAAACCAGTTCCCCCTCCTCCTTTCCGCCCGTGATCGGCTGAGACAAGAGTCGTGGTATACCCGCCCTGTCTCGTGTGTGGCAGCACATAAAATTATCAGACGTCAGTTGGGACCCATACACAATATAGCCTAAATAGTGCTGCTGACGTTGAACGTTAAACCGACCTAACTCAACGCCTCTTCCCCTCCCTTCCCCCCAAGTCAAGTAATCATTTATGCGTCTTCGCGATAAGCTAACACTGCGTCTTAAGACATCTTATTTCCCTCTCTTAAGACACGTTTTAAGCAACTGCAACTTGTATGTTACTTTCCACTCGTAGAGCTGTAAGTATATGCGATAAAAAAAGATTCAGGCCTAAATCGAGTCTTAAGATACCGCGACGTTGTACATTCGATCCCTAGACCCTAGACTCTAGCCAGGCTGTACAGAGCTATCTATGATGCATAATAATTTTTGTTATAACTTTCTAGGAACGATGTATGCCATAACAAACATTGAGAGTTTTATCAACCAATCTACATGAAAACGTGTGCTATTTGAGCCAAGGTGACAACCGAATACTGTTTTCATAGCTAGCTTTCCCTCATAAATACACGTTAAATAAATAGATATTGTCTAAATGCATTTATAATTTTTTTAAAAGTACAAATTATTTTGAGTAGGCATCAAAGTCAAAACTATCAAGAAATTGACCCAAAGCTTAATAACGCCAAACAAAGTTTTCATGGCTTGCTTTTGCTTTATAAGAATTACCACAGTATCAAACGGAAGGTCTGCGTCTTCACCTTACACACCAAGACCAGGTTCAATAAAATCATCATCATCATCATCATCATCATCATCATCATCATCATCATCATCATCATCATCATCATCATCATCATCATCATTTTAATCGTCATCTACGCCGACTTTATATTTGATAACCACGGAGCCAACAATAATAATGAGAGTAACTGATGAAGAACAAACGAATACAATCAAAATGCAGCTAATAATAATTATTATTCTCTTAACATCAAGAGCAGACAATGCACACTACAATAAAGCGCCCTGTATTATGGCGAAATATTAAATTAGTTTTATCATGCACAAAGAAAACAAGACAATGAAGCAGCTATATCCACAAAAAGAAGAACTAACAATTTGTTCATTATTTGCTCCAGTAAAAATTATGTTTCTGCATGCATTCTTTCCAACAATGCATTCCATCTAATACTACGAAAAATGCCAATGTAAAAAAGCATTGATGAACTTACCTTACAAAAAAAGCCAGACAAGTCAAATCGCTTATACGTGCTGGTAATTCAAGAGAAAGGGGAGACAAGCACGTTAATGCATTGTGCTAATAAAACCTAGACATGGGCTTTTATTGTGTTCATAAAATCTCATTCATTACGTGCGTCCGAAGAATAATAATTTCTTCATGCAGCAAATTCTGAGACTGTCGAGTAGTTGTTTCTAATCAGAAGAAAGGACTTTTGAAGAAAAAAAAGGACCAAGAACATTATTCAATTTTGGTGTTGTTAATTTTATTATTACTATGATGAGGATGATCTTTTGACAATAAAACAACAATAAAAGTAATATATTAATGCTTGTGCTGATGATATTAATGACAATGGTTTTGCTATAAAAATTATTCACAATAATAATATTATATCCTCATCATAGTAATAATAAAATTAACAACACCAAAATTGAATAATGTTCTTGGTACTTTTTTTTCATAAGTCCTTTCTTCTGATTAGAAACAACTACTCGACAGTCTCAGAATTTACTGCATGAAGAAATTATTATTCTTCCGACGCACGTAATGAATGAGATTTTATGAACACAATAAAAGCCCATGTCTAGGTTTTATTAGCACAATTCGTTAACGTGCTTGTCTCCCCTTTCTCCTAAATTACCAGCACGTATAAGCGATTTGACTTGTCTGGCTTTTTTGTAAGGTAAGTTCATCAATAATGGTAGAGCGTTGATCTCTCAATTGGTATGTCCCTGGTTCGAAATCCACGTTCGATCAAGAAATGTGTTACCTCATAAACCCGGAAGGTTGCAAAGCATTATGTTTTTAAACTTTGTAATTAATGACCGCTTCATTTGAACACTCGATGATCAGTCTCAAAGATCTAAGAACGATTATATTCCTTGAGAAATTAGTGATGCCCCTATTTTAACCTGCGATAGGATTCAAATTAGAAGGGAAAGGGTGATATTAGCCTGTTAAACTTTGAGAACCCTTATTTGGTTTCAGCGCGTAACTACGGGAATTTCTCTAAAAACTTCCTGGAATTGCAAAACAACAACAAAAACAACAACAACAACAACAACAATAACAACAACAACAACAACAACAAAAACAACAACAACAACAACAATAACAACAACAACAACAACTACAACAACAACAACAACAACAAAAAAGAACCAATTCCCTAAACGTTTTCTGCCGTGAGCAATTACTAAGAGCTCATTTCAAACGCTGTTAATGATGCAAACTGTCCGAGGTTTTTTTGCTCCTCATCCATCCCTTGACATGTTGATTGCCTGTTCTAGGTTCTGTAATTGCTGTGATCATTAGACCATCAGTAGACATCGATTGGGTCAGCAAGGGGTGAAAAAAATAGTTATGGGGAGCCCAAGTTTAAACAGAACATTACATGCTTGTCATGATAAGCACAATAACATGATTAACGAGAGGGGGTGTAGAGAAAGGTAGTGAGTAAGAGATAGGGAGAGAGACAGGGATGGAGGGAGGGAGGGAGGGAAGAAGAGGGGTAGAGAGAGAAAAAAAGACAGAGAGACAAAATAGGACTGATAGTGAGCTAGAGAGATACAAAAGAGAGAGAGAGAGAAAGGAAGAGATTGAGAGAGAGAGAGAGAGAAAGAGAGAGAGAGAGAGAGAGAGAGAGCGCTATAATTATTGATCTCCTCGATTTTTTTGAAGTTTTGTGCTTTATTTTTCATTTCAAGAGAGAGAGAGGGAGAGAGAGCAATGGCAAGGGAGAAAAAAAAGGAGAGAGTGGTAAATGAGACTGAAAGAGATGGAATGGATCTACAGAGGAATAAAACAGAAACAAAAGGAGAAAAAAAAAGTAACAACACCTGTTTCCGAAAATTAGGATGATTAAAAAGTGTACCCAAAAATTTACCGGGGTTTTACTGGAAACAAACATACCGGTGTCAGGGGGGCTCGACCAGAAGCGAACGAACTATAACCATAAAATATAATTATCTCATGATTTGATATTATAGCCTGACAAAACTCATTAGGTTTGAAATACATGAATAATACATTATTTGAATAGACAGGTTATGTTCGAATATTATGTGAATGGAAAGGAAAACAAATGCACTATTTGATCGGAGAAAACTCGTTCACTATCTCTCTCTCTCTATAGCCTATATAGTGCTGATGTTGGACGTTAAACTAACTTAACTACAACTCAACTACAAAATAGCCCATATAGTGCTGATGTTGGAAGTTAAACAAAACTCAACTATAACTGCGGTTTACATTTTACCTGGAACTTGTCCGATCACATTGATACACCGACCAACATTTCCAAAAATAGCAGGCAGGTTCATTGAAATAAACAAACATTTGCATTTAGAACCAGAGTGAGCTATATCATTAAGATATTAGGTGCAGAGAGGACAGTTTACATTCTTGGTCTAGTAGGCTTGAAGCCGAACGAAAAAATTTAATTATCACTGGGTATTATTCTGTCCTATAAAAAGATTACTATTACTCTAGTAATGCAGCGATGTGTTCACTTCACTCAATTCGGTGACTTTGACTGTTGTTATGGGT
Organism: Elysia chlorotica; assembly: GCA_003991915.1. Classification (NCBI taxonomy): domain Eukaryota; kingdom Metazoa; phylum Mollusca; class Gastropoda; family Plakobranchidae; genus Elysia; species Elysia chlorotica. Next base: position 121,299 of record RQTK01000428.1, read on the forward strand.
AGACTCGATACCGATCCAAGAAGTAAAGAAAAAAGCGGGGCTCGAACCAAGACTTCACGCATTAGAGGTCGACGCTTTACCGCGGGCGGCCCTTCAAATAAGAGTATATTCGTCATCTGCAATTTTTAAAAAGTTATTTCTTTAACCTCTCTATCTCTCTCTCTGTCTCCCTCTGTCTCTGTATGTCTCTCCCCCTCTAAATGCCTCAAACATACGTTAACACCAAAGACTGCCTACCTTGTCAGAGCAAACTGACAAGCTAAGTAAGTAAACGTGTTGAAGCTGTCAGGAAAAAAAAAGAATTGAGTTGAGTTGATTTGACGTTCAACATGTGCACTATTAACTCTTTATTGTGGAGGGGCCTCAAGTCTGACGTCTGACCATTTTATGTGCTGCCACACGAGACAGGGCGGTGATACCTGAAATCATGTCTCAGCCGGTCACATTATACTGACATCGACCTAACCAGTTACAGTGGACAAAATCGGACATATCATATTTTGCCAATCGTGCAATTAGAACCGCGGACCTCCCGATCTGGAGACCAACGCTCTACCACTAGAGGGAAAAAAAGGGAATGGGTCAGGCTTGCTTAAGTGGCAGAGAGTTCAGATGAACTAAGACAGCGAGTGTTCTCTTCCACTATAAAGCAACTTCCCCCAAAAATATCGGAATTAGTCACCATACTGGTGTCAATAATGTGACCGGCTGAGACATAAATGCGGGTACTCCTGGCTCTGTAGGCTTATAGCAGGTGTACGAAAAAGAAAGTATACAGAAAAAGAAAAAGTTGAAGTGTAGATTTATAGATAGATAATTAGAATTTAGATATTAGAAAGAGAGAGAGGTAGCTTGAGAGAGAGAGAGAGAGAGAGAGAGAGAGAGAGAGAGAGAGAGAGAGAGAGAGAGAGAGAGAGAGAGAGAGAGAGAGAGAGAGAGAGAGAGAGAGAGAAAGAAAGACAGAGAGAGATGAAGAGAGAGAGAAGAGGAGAGAGATAGTTAGATAGACAGATAGATAGATAGAGAGATAGATAGATAGATAGATAGATAGATAGATAGATAGATAGATAGATAGATAGATAGATAGATAGATAGATAGATAGATAGATAGATAGATAGATAGATAGATATGGAAAGAGAGAGAGAGAGAGAGAGAGAGAGAGAGAGAGAGAGAGAGAGAGAGAGAGAGAGAGAGAGAGAGAGAGAGAACCAAGGCTATACGAATAAATGCGACATATATAAAAAGGCACGTCGAAGATAAACAAGAAAACAGAAAAATATAGGAGGGAAAGGTGTTTAAAAAATAGACAGTTAAGACAAAAAGAGTAAACAATAATGCATTGAGCTAGACAAACAACTAGGCCGATGAAGATGATGTTTCGCGAAGCTAAAACGAAAATCGATAGAGCACACGGAATAAACAGAAGAGAAACAGTGGCTTAGAGTAAAGTTCAAGCAGGGACAACCCTTACAAAAACACAACCCATGGGACGCCTTCTCACTACCACGACCTTTGCGGTTTTTTTTCGGATGACTTACCGGCTCGAAACAAAACTTCAGGGAGGTCTTGCAAGGTTCAAAGAGGTATCTTTTGAGGAGAAAAAGTTAGAGAGGAGACATAAAAAGGAGAAACTAAAAAAATGACGATTGGGGATAAAACAGCAGGAGAGAAGGAGAGTAATGCAAAGAAAAGAGAAAATCGAGGAGGAAAAAAAAGAAGCATAGACACAGTCTAAAAGTATTGGCCTAAATAATTGTATCATGGGGCAGGATAAACAATGGTATAGATAGAGATAGATAGATAGATAGATAGATAGATAGATAGAATAGATAGATAGATAGATAGATAGATAGATAGATAGATAGATAGATAGATAGATAGATAGATAGATAGATAGATAGATAGATAGATA
>RQTK01000428.1:123403-136042 GCA_003991915.1 Elysia chlorotica
AGAGAGAGAGAGAGAGAGAGACTGAGAGAGAGGAGAGTGAGTGAATAAGAAGCAGAAGCAGCCAGAGGTTTAATTCCTCCTCCAATCACCACGCCTGGCGTGTATTAGAGCGAGAGTGATGCGCCATTGTTGTCAGGGTAGCGGGACATCCAGCTCTGGAGAACACAATCATCTCAACATAAAAGAAAGAGAAAAGAAGAAAAAAAAACAAAACAACTCTCCACACATCTCTCATGTCTCACCCCTGGGTTAAAAAAAGAACTCAGTTACTTCTAAAAAGTCTTTACTTTTTACTACTTTACTTTACTTGGTCTTCTATATGGCCTATATAGTGCTGGCGTTGGACGTTAAATCGATTCAACTACTACTACAACTTTTAGTTTTCTAAAAAAAACAACAACAGCAAAACAGACAAAAACAACAACCCAGAAAACATAAAAACAAACAAAACAAAAACAAACGAAAAACACCAACAACCACGGAACGCACAATTATACGATAATAATAAGAATTATAACGTTTACCAGCTAATACTGAGTGAAGATGTGGTGGGGTTTTAGGTTTTTCCTAATTATTGTTCATGCGTTTATAACACTCTACTTTTCTCTTTAAGCCTTTTGGTGTAGTGTTGAGTGTACAGGAACCTTTTAATAGGTCTTAGACCATACAAGAAATAGCATTGAATTGCGTTTAATTTAATGAATATATGATTGTATAATTATGTAAAATATGAAATGTCACACTCTGATTTAAATCAATTTTTCAACATTGATTTCAAATGATTAATATTAGGGATCGAACTAAAATGTTAAGCAGAAATTTAATAATTTAATTATTTTATGATGCCACAAGACGTACCGTGCCTTCAGATGCTACATAACTATTTCGTTCTAACTAGGATTTTGCCTTACATAGTATTTAGTCCCATCTGTGTGTTTGTTTGACGGCTGCTTTCCTATCGATCTAAGCTTTGATTTGTTGATTGTTCAAAGCATTTGCTTCTAGCTTACTATCTCTTCAAGGATGCTCTTGTTAGCTCTGCATGTAACTCGACATTGTACTTATGACTCCTAGGACCTTCAATACATCTACAATGTTGCGGCAGCTAATCACAACCACTCGTCGATAATGAATAAAACGTATTAAGACGAGGTATAAGCTTACTTCTACGTTATACTTACGACTTAAGCGGGGTCCTACGATTGCTCATCAGCAATAAATATCATCTTTTAAACTAAAACTACCGATAATATGATTAGATGTACATGTATCACAAAGTGACTTAACATTTTTTTGTTCGGCAACCGTTCTCTGGTTATAGCTGCTTTTATTAGACAGTGTATTTACATCAAGCAATCCTTCTCTACGCTTGGTGAGCACGCATAGTTTTCAATTTTAGAGATCTCCAGTTTCTTGTAATCAGTTGAAGATCTATTCAAAGCTTGCCCTTGACAAACATAGTCAAGTTATAGTATCAGAATCCATGTTGTCTACCAAACTCATTCCAAAGCTGTATTAGCCCTTTGTGGAAGTCTAGGTAAGAAATTTTGGCCCACAAAGATTAATCCGCCCAACAATACAATACTAGTAAAGAACCGCTCGATAAGACAACGAGAATAACAACGAGACGAGGATTGTATTCCATCACATCAGCTTTCGAGAAAGCTTTTCTATTGAAGTTGGATAAGTTCGACTACTACTTCATATTACACCACTATCACCACGACCACTATAACTCCTCCTCCTCCTCCACCTCTTCCTTCTCCCCCTCCGCTTGGTGAGCACGCATAGTTTTCATTTTTAGTGATCTCCAGTTTCTTGTAATCAGTTGAGCATCTATTCAAAGCTTGCCCTTGACAAACATAGACAAGTTATAGTATCAGAATTCATGTTGTCTACCAAACTCATTCAAAAGTTGTATTAGCCCTTTGTGCAAGTCTAGGTAAGAAATTTTGGTCCACAAAGATTAATCCGCCGAACAATACAATACTGGTAAAGAACCGCTCGATAAAACAACGAGAATAACAACAAGTCGAGGATTGCACTACTACTACTACTAGCACTACTACTACTACAAAAACAACAACAACAAAAACAACAACAACAACAACAACAACAACAACTACTACTACTACTACTACTACTACTACTACTACTACTACTACTACTACTACTACTTCTACTTATATTTCTACTACTACTTCAAATAACACCACCACCACCATATCACCACGACAACCAACACGATCTCCACCAACCACTATCACTACCAAATACTTATATAACTAGTGTTACTTCTACTCATACTATAATTGTTATAACTTGCACTTCAATATTTAGTTTGATATAAAACCACAAACAGTATAATTAAGGAAATATGGAGGCAAATAAAGTGAAACTTTATTAGCAACATAAAATTGTGTTCATGCTCTATGATACTCGCCGAGCACTAACGTAAAATAAAAATAAAACTCTCAACGGTATATTGTATTCAAATATTTGACGGGCATTCATTGATGCATATGATTGATTCAATAGAATTAGTGCTCTCAATATAGATTCCACTTCATTAACCTCGAGATAATTATATTCAGGAAAGAAGCTAATTTATGTAAATTTTAGTTCGATTTACAATATCTAAGTGCAAACCATGTAAAGGATTTGGTTCAAAGGAAGAAATTAACATTTCAATATTGTTTTGCCTTTCTGCCTCATAGTTTGATTTACAATATTCAAGTGCAAACTTTGTGAAGGGAATTGATTCAAAGAAAGAAATTAACATTTCAATATTTTCTTTGATGCCTTTTATTAACAACGAGAAAGCGGTTGTTCATGAGGTTTACTGCTTGCCTTCTAATCAAAAGAATAATATTATTGAGAATTATACTTCATGTCTTTTGCCTGCCTAGAAAGAAAAACACTTGATTTAGGTCTAAATTAAATTTGTTAATCCTGATCGAGGCAAAATGGGAACGAAAAATGGGAAAGGGGGGGGGGGCGGCGCTCAATAGGTATGGCGCGCTATTTCTAACAGGGAAGCCCGCGATTCAAAACCTATTATTGTCGGAATTTGGTTGGTCAGCGTCGTTACAGAATGAGGGGCTGAGACACAAGTCCAGGTATCCCCGCTCTGTCTCTGAGAGGCAGCATGTACCGTCGTCAAACGTCAGTTTTGTGACCCGTCCGCAAAATAGTCTATGCCAAGGCCTCCAAATAACAGGGGAGGGGCGAGGTGGCGATAGCCCTGGGGCAGGACATGACATCGGCTTTCGAAGCAGGAGGTCCGAAGTTCGAGCCCTGGCGATTTCGCCCCCGACTGGTTGGGTCTGTGTCAGTTTAATGTGATGGACTGAGACAGGAGTCATATTATCTCCACCCTGTCCCGTGTGTGGCAGCACATACAATTGTCAGACGTCAGTATTAGAGCCCGCCCACAATCTAGCCTATATAGTGCTGATATTGGACGTTAAACCAACTCAATTCAACCAAGAAATAACAGGCAGGTCACCGAAACCAAAATTTGGATTCAAAACCAAAGTGAGCTATAATATCATTTAAATGTCAGTGAAAGCTAGGGCAGTTTACATTGTAAGTATAGTGGGCTTGTAGGCATAACAAAAAATTGTCACACATTCGGTGGCTGTGACGGATATTTTGGGTAGCCTCAGTCTAAGCAAGTACAAGTTAATAAAAAAAAACCTAGTAAATAATCAAACAATTCTCATCCAGCAATGATAATATTATTTACCATTTCCGTTAAAGTTTTAACTTTGATACTAAGATTATATTCGGTCTTAGAGAGTACACGTTAAAAAAGAAACCAACTAACAAATAAAACAATTCTTGGCCAACTACGATAGTGTGATGTACTTTTTTCGTTAAAACTTAAACTTCGAGACTAAGATTATATTCTTAAAACATTGTTATTAGCATACTTTTAATTATATTTTTTACTTGTATTATTATAAACCACTCTCCAATTTTCGTTATCAAGATCTTGATTTTCTTGTCAATGAGAGACTAGTTTAATTTATTTAAGTTTATTTTATGGCAACGCCAGTTCAGTTGCGGCTTTTTTTTTAATTTCGTTGTCAAAGAGAGACAAAAGAATCACACTAACTTAACAGTAGGAAGAATACCCCGCATGTACGACAAAATAATGATTCGTTCTTCTCTCACACTCTACAATGCCAAAGCATTCTTCCCAATCTCTTCAGCACGAAATAATCGTTATTTTAGATCACACGTTATTCATTCACAACTTTATATAGAGCGCCGTTTCAAGTTATGGCTTTTGATTCTTTTGTTCGATAATTCACCTATGTTATGGAGATTGAGTCAAAGGAGACGTTTGTGTTTATTCACCTCCGTGGATAATTAACATGAGTTTTAATGTATAGAAATCTTTCTGATTAGATCTCCAAGCAATGTAAAGCTGCCTTAATATCTAAACACCAGAAGGCAGGGAAAATATTAATAATCATTTTTGCATATGTCGTATCAATGAAAAAGAAAACCAAAATCCGTTGACCGTGAAGTTAAAGCAATTTGTAGGGAGGGAAATGATATCGCATTTTTTGCCTCTCTTTCTTACTTAAAAACAGCAACACCTTTGCACTAATTTTTTACCTTCATTAGAGAAGAAGTTGTAAAACTGTTGCTTATTTGGTAACAAGACGCGGAAAGCGTAATTTTGTGAATTTGATGACAGACACACAGTGGATGGAATAGCTTTATGAGTGTCAGAACTCATAATAATCAATCAATAAATAAGTTCATTCATCAATTCATCAATACATTTGAATGAAAGCGATTATTGAGAGAATGTTTGAATGAAGCAGTCACTAAAATACACAAGTTAAGCCCGTTGATTTTTCCAACCCATTATTTATTTGTCTTGACACCACAAGTATGTCTATCACAAAAGCCATTCAATATTTTCTTATATACAATAGTTTTTTTTGGGGTCAAAATTTTAATCTTTTTATCTCAAAGTGAATGGCATAAACCATACGGAGAAAGCGTAGCATTGAACATGTTTTGCTCATGTCTTTGTAATTTTCTTTCAAACTAAAAATCGCATTTACACCATTGCCGAGGGCTAGAGAGAACTACAGAGACACGCATGGACAAAGAGGTAGAGAGAGAGAGAGAGAGAGAGAGAGAGAGAGAGAGAGAGAGAGAGAGAGAGAGAGAGAGAGAGAGAGAGAGAGAGAGAGAGAGAGAGAGAGAGAGAGAGAGAGAGAGAGTGAGAGAGCGGGAGGGAGGGAAAAAAACGGACAGAGCTAATAAAACAATGGCAAGGCTTGTTTTTTCCAGTCTTAATAATTAAAATTACATAATTATCTACATGATTGCAAAATACTCGTATGTGTGGTAGTGGATTCTCTTACTCTTCGTTTCTGTTAAAACGTTTTCCTCTTTAAAATAAAACATTAAGTGTACTCTTGTATCCCATGGTACTAAAAACAACAACAAACAAACTCGCTTCTTTTTCTAGGAAAAGCCGATAAGTATGGGTCCAACTAATGTGTTGTCAGGTGCACAGTTTGCATCGCTTGATTTGAGCACTAAAAATGGAAATGAAATAAAAGTGTCTTTATTGGTTTTGCTGCAGATACCTTCAGAGCATCAAACATACTCGTTTGTTGCTTAACGTCCAACGTCAGCACTTTATAGACTATATTGTGGACGGGCCAAAAAATTATCGTCGGAAAATTTTTGTTGTTACCACACAGAGACAATGCGGGGATACCACGACTTTTGTCTCAAACGATCACATTTTACTGATACCGACCCAACCAGTAGAGGACGAAATTTGACAAAGAACTTTTTTTTACCTTGAACATACTAAATTTGGGTATGCTGATCAATTTATTTAGTACATTTTCCTCAAGAAAAATATCCAAGGCGGGTGTGGTATTTTGTCTGCGATATTGAACTTGCGGTCAAAACGTTATAATTAACGATAGAATCTGAGTGCTAAATTTTTGTTTGGATCTCTACCGATCTGGTATAATTAAAGAACTTCAGAACCGCACCGCTTTTACAATTTCTAGCTCAAAAGACTACAGGAAATCGGGTCAAAAGTACTCTCTACCCGACCACCAAAACTCTCTTCTTTTTCTAGGAAAAGCCGATAAGTATGGGTCCAACTAATGTTATTGTCAGGTGTACAGTTTGCATCAGTTGGTTTGAGCACTAAAAAAGAAATGGGAATAAAATCGACTTTATTGGTTTTGCCGCAGGTACCTTCAGAGCATCGAACATACTTGTTTGTTGCTTAACGTCCAACGTCAGCACTCTATAGACTATATTGTGGACGGGTCCAAAGATAAAATTGTTGTCGCTACCACACAGAGACAGTGCGGGGATTCCATGACTCCTGTCTCAGCCGATCACATTTTACTGACATCGATCCAACCAGAAGAGGGTGAGATTGGACAAACAATTATTTTACCTCGTTTGTGGTAATTAGTCTGCTATATAAAACATGTAAGTAGATTAGTTAAGTTAATAGAAAAATCTGAGTCCTACATTTTTGTTATAATCTCTACTGATTTAGTACATTGATATTATTTAACACCTACAAAAAAGCACAACAAATCATTTTCTTTTTAGACAATTTTAAAGCGCAGATGACTGCAGGAAATCGGGTCGAAAGTGTTTTCTAGCTTTTATGTAATTATACTGACAATCTTCAAGACCGAAACAGCAATAAAACAACGACTTGCAACATGAAGTTAATATACAGATTGATACAAAATAAATTTGATGTTGATCAAGAGAAAGAGCATTACAAAGACCATCAGCACAGGTTTTACTTTGAATTGAAATTGTCCTAGGGTTTAGTATTGTCGTCAGGACATGATTGTAGAGCCAGGTTTTCTTTAATCAAAACAATGTCATGTACCCACAATTAATACGTTTCTTATGAGGGAGGGGGGGGTGATCCTTTGATAGAACACCGGCTTCCGACGGAAAAGGTTCATGGTTGGAGCCCTGGCAATTTTGCTCCATACTGTTTGGGTCGGTGTCAGTATAATGTGACTGGCTGAGACGGGAGTCATGGTAACCCCGCCCTGTAACGTGTGTGGAAGCACATTAAATATCAGACATAAGTCTTGGGACTCGTCCACAATAGAACTTGTATAGTGCTAATGTTGGACGTTAAACCAATTCAACTACAACAGGTTTCTTATGAGTGGCTAAAAATAACAGATTTGGTATCCCAACTAAGTCTGTGTGGCATGTCAGCAGCAAGTGGTAGAATTGCCGTACACGTTAGTCTTGGGACATATCAGCGATATAGCGCAATTGTTGACGTTTAATGTTAAGAAACCAACCACCACCTAAACAACCGTCTATTGAAATACAGTTGTTTTCTTATAGTTCCTGCTCCTCAACCTAGAACCGGCAGATTTCTAGGTAATCCGTTGCCAGAATGTTTTCTCTGTCACAAGATTTTGTTTTCGCCCCAAGTCAAAGTCGTACTCTCAAAGTCCATGTTTTCAGCCGTCTAACTCCACTCGAATTTCTATCAATGGTATTGTAAAACCAGGCCGGCAGAAACGAAACCTTGAACTTTATTCTCTATCTGCCCCTCTGTCTCTCTGTCTCTCTGTTTCTCTCTCTCTCTCTCTCTCTCTCTCTCTCTTTATTTGTCTTTCTGTCTGTTTTTCTCTTGTCTGTTTGTCTGTCTGTCTGTCTGTCTGTCTGTCTGTCTGTCTGTCTCGCTGCCTCTCTCTCTCTCACTCTCTCTATTTGTCTTTGTGTATGTTTGCCTGTCTCCCTTTCTTTTTCTCTGTATATTGGTCTGCCTGTCTTTCTGTATACGTGCCTATGGCCTCTTTCGTCTATTTCTCTTTCTGTCTGTCTGTCTGTTTGACTCTCATTCTTTCTTTCCCTCCACCTTCCCCTCTGTCTCCCCACCTCTCTCTCTCTCTCTCTCTCTCTCTCTCTCTCTCTCTCTCTCTCTCTCTCTCTCTCTCTCTCTCTCTCTCTCTCTCTTTCTCTCTCTGTCTCCCTCTCTCTCCCTGTCTCTTCCCTCTGTTTTTACGGTTCTCCTTGTAGATCCTTTACAGCGATGAAGCACACCTTCAGGCAGTTCTCAAAATTAATGGCTTTCAAGAGAATAGAGATAGTGCCTTGTTTTGAAAGAACGGAAAATCCTGATCAATTCATTTTTCATATATTATGCCAAAATGTGCACCGAGAGAATTATTTCTACTTAAGTACCGCAATTGTGTCTTATATGTGATCGGCAAAGATTTCTTATTGTGTTGATCAATGAAACCATTGAAGCGTTTTTATTTTGGCTCTATCAAGTACCTCTTGAAGCAAAAGGTATGTATGTATATATGTGGGCAATTCGCTTTGATGTTGTTATTTAGAGCCTTCCACCGGGTAAAAATATTGGTTGACACAGGTTTCGATAGTTTCAAGTGTTATTATTAAGTATGGAGGAAAGAAAGTTGTAGATAACAATGTAAATCTGTGTTAAGAACAATTTTCCTTCTCTCTCTGTCTTTCTCTTTCTCACTCTGTCTCTATATCCCTCTCTGTCCTCTCTCTGTCTATCTCTCTCTGTCTATGTCTCCCTTCCTGTCACCCTCTGTTTGTCTGTCTATCTATCTCTGTCTCTGTCTCCCTACCATTCTGTCTGTCTGTCTGTATGTCTGTCTGTCTGTCTGTCTGTCTATCTGTGTCCCTCCCCGTCTGTCTGTCTGTCTGTCCCTCTCTCCGTCTGCCTCTCTATCTCTCTCTCTCTCTCTCTCTTTCTCTCTCTCTCCCTTACACATCGTAGGTAAAGGTCGAGTGGTATCGACCCACATTGAATTATTCACCCTTTATGTCTTGGCTTCTATAATGGTATCCCTTTGTTTGGAAACTATAAATGTTTGAAGTACCGATGTCTGTTGTTATCATGATACCAAGTGTACCAATCGTTGGACCGATACAAAACCCTGCAATTTGTCTTGTCTGGAAATATTTTACATCTCTTTTTGTGCGTGGGTTTTAACGCAATATTAGGTAGGTAGAAAAAATAACGCAGGGATATAGATTAAAAGAGTGAGAGAGATAGAGAGAGAGAGAGAGAGAGAGAGAGAGAGAGAGAGAGAGAGAGAGAGAGAGAGAGAGAGAGAGAAAGAGAGAGAGAGAGAGAGAGAGAGAGAGAGAGAGAGAGACAGACAAAATGAGAGAGAGAGAGAGAGAGAGAGAGAGAAAGAAAGAAAGATAGAAACAGATATGTATGTGAAGTAGAGGAGAGAGAAGTAAAATGAAAAAAAAACAACCAACAACAGAAATTAAAGAAATTAAGGTAGAGAGACTGATCAAGCTATAGATAAAACAAATTATAAAAAGACAGAGAGAGAATGGTATAATGAAAAAAGAGACAGAGAAAGCACTAGAGAGAAAAAAAGAGAGAGAGAAATATGAAGGAAAAAAATAAAGAGAGAGAGACAGAGAGATAGAGACAGAGAGAGAGAGAGAGAGAAGACGGAAATAGATAGAGAGAGATGCATCGGAACAGAAATAAAAAGGGTGCGAGGTGGAAGGAAAGAGAGAGAGTAAGATAGATAGATAGATAGATAGATAGAGAGAGAGAGAAAGAGAGAGAGAGAGAGAGAGAGAGAGAGAGAGAGAGAGACAGACAGACAGACAGACAGACAGACAGACAAACAGATAGAAATCGGAATAGAAAAGAAAGTGGGTGCGAGATTGACGGACACACGCAAAAAACAGAACGAGACATATAGAATCACATATAGATAGAGACAGACAGAATGAAGCAAAGAAAACCAAAACAACAACCCAAAAAAACACATGCATAGGCACATGCCAAACTTAAAACCTGTAACCAAATTAATGTCGCTACAGTCTGATAGCTTCGTAAGTGTATCTGCTTGTCTATTTTGAAAAAAAACAACAACCCACAACAACCAATATCACGGCTAGTGTAAAGTGTTACACAAACTAATCCATCTTTCACACAAAGATCACGTCACACCCGATTCAACGGGCGCTTATATATCTTGAATATATACCCAAATGCGACCTCCCGCTAGTTGATTAAGCTGTGGCTAGCATAGGGGGGACATCGTGTGTTATGACTCGTTGATCAGTAAAGTCCCCAACACTGTGGAGTACATAGCAGAGTCAAGTCTGTCTTCAGTTACAATTTCTGGTCAGTTTTTTTTAACATTCTTTTAGTCAAGAAAAGCTATTAATTATCAAGTGTGATTATTACATGACTGTATTACATTTTCAGTGATGAAAACTTATCGAGTGTTTGGCCCCAAATATTGTAAGGTTTAATCATAAGTTAAGTTCGATCGAGATCGCTATCTAATATTAATTTTAAACATTATTGTACGATCTCTGATCTCATGAAAACACTGAACTAGTATCCGCAGATTGTGCCGAATAGATTGTAATGTAGACTTATCTTGATGTGATAGGCCCTGCTATAACCCATATAGGCCAATGAAAAATAATCATAGAAAATACCATACGCACAAAATGAGTAAGAAGTAATGATTTTATAGGAACATTCGATCAAACATTGAAATAGATAGCAACTAAGAACTTGATCGTTTAAATAACCAGAATGTTTGATATTATTTTAGTCGTTGCTAGTCTAGTTCAAAACGAAGACAAAATTAAAATTATGAGGTCTATTTTTTATTACTATAGATTACACTTTTCAATTGTCAATCCAGTGATGGAGATAGTGAAACTAAGAGAGAGAGAGAGAGAGAGAGAGAGAGAGAGAGAGAGAGAGAGAGAGAGAGAGAGAGAGAGAGAGAGAGAGACAGAGAGACAGACAGACAGACAGACAGACAGACAGACAGACAGACAGACAGACAGACAGACAGACAGACAGACAGACAGACAGACAGACAGACAGACACACAGAGAGAGAGATAGAGAGACAGAGAGAGAGAGAGAGAGAAAGAGAGAGAGAGAGAGAGAGAGACAGAGAGACAGACAGACAGACAGACAGACAAACAGATAGACAGAGAAAGAAAGACAGAGATCGTGATATCTTTCTCTCTCTTTGTGAGAGAGAAAGATAAATAGTGAGAGATACAGAAAGGAAAAGAGAGATGGGGATAGACAAAGAATGCGAATGAAAAGTGCTACTATTTCAAGAGGCTGAGAATAATCAGAAACCCCGCCCAACAGAGAGAAGGAGAGCAAGAAAAAGATATATTGCGAAAGAATGAGAGAGGTAGATAAAACGAAAGAAAGAGAAATAGAAGGAAAGAGAGAAAAAGAGAAGGATATAAAGAAAGAAAGAGACAGATGGAGAAAAAGAAATGAAGAAAATAAAAGAAAGAGAGATAGAGGTAGATGGATAGATACATAGGTAGAGAGAGAGAGAGAGAGAGAGAGAGAGAGAGAGAGAGAGAGAGAGAGAGAGAGAAATCAATGAATGGAGACCTAAAAAAGAAAATCTTTTTCTCTATTTGAATTCTCTATTTGAATACCGAAAAATCCTTGACATTAAACTATTGTATATGAATTACTTCAGCTTCTTCATGGTAAGCTTTATCAGTTATATTCTCATCTCGAATAATTATGACAATCTATAAGGCGAAAAACTGACAAGGGCTTAAATATGAAATGACAATATGCCATGGCCTTCAAGTGCAACCCATTCAATTAGCTGAGAATAATAAAGAAATCCAACCCAAGTTTATTAAAAGGTCGGGTATAAAGAGGAAGTCATGTCCGTTAATAAAATAATAAACATACAAACTACCAACAAAAACAGGAACAACAACAAATATAATTACATCTCTCATACTTCAACATTATCGCTCGAACAAAATATGGATTGTTGTGGTCAAATAATTATACTGAAGGTACTGGTACTCGTTCAGGCCATTGTTTAAAAGGCTATTTGTATAGACTAAAATACTATTTAATAACTTTATTTAAAGCATAATGCTTACACAAGGAAATCCTCAACTTAGAGACTTATCAATTTCGTAGGCTACTTAACCTTAATATATCGTACATCTTCTCTCTTTTTTGTATTATCTTAAATCAAGTGGGCCTGTGTATACAAATTTCTAAGTCTTCTTTTATAATTATTATAATCTGTAGCTATTTTTCTAGTTGATGTTTGTTCCTGTGTCTCTGTTTGCTTCTCTCTCTCTCTCTCTCTCTCTCTCTCTCTCTCTCTCTCTCTCTCTCTCTCTCTCTCTCTCTTTGTCTCTCGTTCTCGCTATCTGTTTATCTCACTCTCTGTTTTTCGTTCACCACATATCTTTAATCTGTTTTTTTAATCTATACTTCTATCCGCCATTTACTTTTAATATCTCAGTATATATATATAGCCAATCTCTCTGAATCTAAAAGTTGGTTTACCCCCACGCGATCTCTCTTTTCTGTGGTCACACTACGCCCTCCTCTTTCACTTTCTCCCCCGCCTCCCTCTCCCTGTTTCTTTCTTTGTATTATCTTCTCTCTCTATCTCTCTGAATATAGTTATATTAATCTAATTATATATTATATATAAATAAAAGTACTTATATACACACATATAATATACATGTATATTTATTATATGAGATAGATAAAAAGAGAGAGCGCAGATCCTCTCTCTCTCTCTCTCTCTCTCTCTCT
>RQTK01000428.1:142050-144550 GCA_003991915.1 Elysia chlorotica
ATACATATATTTTTTTTAAACCCTCACAATCAGTTTTTTCTGTAAATTAACAACCACTCTACACGTACTAATTTTGATGTGTGCATATTTTGTTTGAACAATCCAAAAACTGTTACAATATCATTGTAACATAACACAGCAAATTAATACATTAAATTATTGTTGCTTCACATTTGCAATAGCGCCTCTTGCACTTCAAAATAAGGTGGCCTAAATTCACTGGAATACTCTTGAAATGTCAAACAAACATTGTTCGTAAAACATCCGAAAGGAATTCAAGTATTTAGATGACGTTACCCCTTAGAAAATAAACAAGCTAAGTCGGATATAATTGGAAAAGAGAAAATCTGATGAACCACATTAGCAACTAAGTAGTAAAGTATAGAAGATTTTAGATTAAAAAATGTACATTACATAGGAGCAACAGAATAAGAGAAGCATTTTGCAAGACAGAACCGAAGCAAACAGTAATAAAAAATAATAGAACAAAAGGATATAGAGAACAGGGTAGATTAAAGAACAGAAACAAATCGTAAAACGAAATGAAGAAGAAGAAGAAGAAGAAGAAGAAGAAGAAGAAGAAGAAGAAGAAGAAAAATAATAATAACAAATTGATAGAGAGAACATGCTATTTTAAGAAGTGTAGGTTACACGGGAACAAGGGAGAGATTTTTATAGGCAGAACAGAAACAAATCATAATGATTCTAATATCTAGATTAAGTAAAACGAGTATTTTTTTTATCTGGAAATAAAAATCGAAACCACAAGGATTTTTAATGGATCAAACTTTATATAACTAAAAAGCCACCCACTTATATCGATTGACAAAAACAAAATGGCTAAATGAAACTTAAGTTAAAGGTAGTTACCATACTCTTTTGTCTGAAAAAGAATCTAAGAACACTTAAGGTACTTTAACCCTGTAAGTAGATTATTAAAACGTTGATCAAGTAGGATAATGTAATAGAGTCTTTGATCTCAAGGTAAATGGATGAAGTGGTCAGTGACAATCAAACTTGAAAATCATCTCTTAAAGGAATAGTCTTGTATGAAATTCCGTGCTTAAGTAATTTTATAAACATTGGAAAATCCAGTCGTCTAAAACTTGAAATCGGCATTAGATAAGACTTTTTTTGTAAGTGAACCTCATAATTTATTATAAAAAAACAACCAATAGTTGTATGACTTGTATAACAATTTCATGATAAAATGAAAACTATCATTATAAAGAGGATAGTTGTCGAGTGTAATACATTGTATAATGTTTTTTTTTTCGCGTTTACTCTTCAAAAGCACTATAAAGGCTATATTGTGAACGGGCTCCAAGACTGACATCTGACATTTTTATGTGATGCCACACACGATAACTCCTGTCTCAGTGGGTAACATGAAACTGACACCAATCCAACAAGTAGGGGCGACATCGCCAGGGTTCGAACCACGAACCTCCTGTGTCGAATTCCGGTGTTCTACCAAATGGCTTCTGCACCTACCCGCGTTATATAGTGACGCCCAAGACGAACGTTTTATGACATTACATACATGCTGCCGCAAACGACAGTGTGCGGGGATACAAACTCCTATTTCAGCCAGTCACATTATTATAATCTCACAAGTACCCAACCAGTAGGCGATGCAAATTTTTTTCCAATCTTGGGCGTTCGATACGCAGACTTCCTGCGCTATTCGCGATGGCCACCCCCCTCTTTCAGGATGTGGTAAATCCTTAGTGGTTTAATATTATATTAAGTCGATTCCTCAACCTTTTTGCAGGGCACAAAGAGTCTGTTGTTGTTGTTGTTGTTGTTGCTGTTGTTGTTGTTGTTGTTGTTGTTGTTGTTGTTGTTGAGATGGTGTAACGTCCAACATCAGCACTATATAGGCTATATTGACGGGCCCCAAGACTAGTGTCTGGCAATTTTATGTGCTGCCACAAGGGAGACAGGGCAAGGGTACCATGACTCCTGTCTCAACCGACCCAACCTGTAGGGAGTGCAATCGCCAGGGCTCGAACCTGGACCTTTTGCGTCGGAAGCCGATGTTCTACCCCAGGGCCACTGCGCCCCCCTCACAAGGAAACATGACTTCCACTACTAGTACTAAAAGTCATGTTGACTCCATCTGCTCGTCTTTTGTCTCTTGTGTGGGCAGCACAGAGATCGACTTTTGGCAGTGTATTTGAATTTGTTCTAAACAGCACTTATTGTAATGCAAATGCATACCACGCCTTCAGCCTCTTCTATGTTTTTCACTCTTTATATTCTCCGACTCATCCTGTCTTATGAATAAATACTACTGAAATATAATCTGAGAACCGAACAAAAAATCAATCAGATGTATATAAAGTTCCCACGGGAAGATGGTTGAGACAAACATCCATATATACCCAATTGGTCTTTGTGTGGCATCATGTAAAATTGTCAGACTTAAGTCTTGGGACCCGACCACGATATAGCCTTGGTGATGATGTTGGATGTTAAGGAACCCACCCAGGTGAGA
>RQTK01000428.1:149550-156017 GCA_003991915.1 Elysia chlorotica
ACAATTTTATATGCTGCCACACACCATACAGGGCGGGTCGACCTGGACTCCTGTCTCAGCCGTTCACACTATACCTACCCAACTGGTATGGAACTAAATCGAACAACTAATTATTGAGGAACCGCGGACCTTCCGATCCGAAGGCCCACGCTCTACCACTTGAGCCAGTTCGTTCCCCACATATTTGGAAGACATGAGCTCTGCTCTAGGTGCTGGTGAGCTAATCAAGGACAAGCGCTTGTTGACGCGTGACTAATGCTATACGATACGACCGAAACTTCCAAAAATAGCAGGCAGGGTCAGCGAAATGAACAAACATTTGAATTTACAACAAAAGTGAAATATATCGATGAAATAGTATGTACAGATAGGAAAGTTTACATTCTATACGATGTTTTTTTTTCTCGTTTTTCTTTGTTTCCAAGTTCAAAATAATAAATTTAGGTTTATTTTAAATCATAAGGGAGTCTTCACAAAAGCTTTTGACATTGTTAGGAGGAACGAGCTTTCCCAGTTGCTTCAGAAGATAGGTTGTGCCACCCCCCCCCCCACACACACACCTGTTTAGCCCCATTGCCTCCTTCCGGGGGTGCGGTGGTCCTGGGGTAGAATATCGGGTTCCAACGCAAAATGTCTGGATTCGAGCCCTGGCGATTTCGCTCCCTACTGGTTGGGTCGGTATCAGTTTAATGTGACCGGCTGAGACAGGAGTCATGGTATCCCCGCCCTGTCTCGTGTGTGGCAGCACATAAAATTGTCAGACGTCAGTTTTGGGGCCCGTCCACAATATAGTCTATATAATGCTGATGTTGGACGTTTAACCAACTCAACAACAGCAAATCACACACACCAGCTGCTTAGCCTCATTACCTCCTTCCTACAGCGATATGAAGGGCACAATCAGCTACGATGGGGAACTCTCAGAACCCTTCACAATGAAGAGTGGTGTAAACAGGGCTGCCTCCTGGCTCCAACATTGTTTAGGATGTTCATTTCCCTTCTGCTGGACTCTGCTTTCAAATATTCTCCACACGGTATCCATCTCTACACTAGAACAGATGGCAGACTGTTTGACCTATTAACTAACAGATAACAGTAAAACACGATTGTGATATGGAAAACCGTAGAAGAGGATGTGGTATGTCTAAATATGGAAACTGACTTAATATTTTCACCCTGTCTTCTCATAATAATCAGGAAATCGCAATCCTACAGTTGTAGAGACAAAAGACAGGAAGTAAGATGCTCAGATTAGACGAATGTTTCCGTCTATATGAAACAATAGTAGGCACGACTGTTACATTGAAAACAGTAGAGTATGGCGTTGTGTGTCTAAACTTGTACAAAATTTCAATATTAATTTTTTGTGTCTTGACTTGAGACATTCGGGGTTTCTCTATCCTGTTTTAATAAAGACAGTCAAATGACAGGAAGAAAAAGCATCAGTTTACAGGAATCTACCCTTACAGAGTAGACACGAATGTTATATTGATAGCCGCCGATAACGACGGCGTGTATTTAAATTTGTATAGAGTTCAACATTTTTGTTCTTGCTTCAGATATTCAGGAGTTTTCTATCCTATTATTATAGGATCAGTCATATGACAAGAAGGAGAAAAACCATCAGTTTATACGGAAGTAACCTTACACGATTGTTATATTAAAGGCCGACGATAACGACGTCGTGTTTGTTGAGTGATAAAGAATTAAATATGTTGTGACCTGGCTTGGCAAATCCAGGAATGTTCTATCCTATTCTAATCGAGACAGTCAAATAACAGGAAGAGATCTCGTCAAATTAATTTCGCAAACTACCCTTCTAAATGAAAAAAATGGTCAATACGATTGTTATTTTAAACGCCGTATATAATGTTAAAGGCGTAAGTACATTTTCCCTTGCTTTAAATGTTCAGGAATTTTCTATCCTATTCTATCAGTTTCTACGAATATAACAAAGATGTTAAGACTTCAATATGCTGTATGCTGGGTTGTGACCTACCATTGAGAAAATATGTTCAATCTTTTTCTAATAGAGACATTCAATAGAAAGGTAGTAAGATCATAAGATATCACGAATGTACCCGTATTTATATATAAAAGAATAGTAAACACAACTGTGATATGGACACCCGTAGACAAGATGTCGTGCGTCTAAAGATAAAAAGGGCTTATAATTTTCACCTGATCTTTACATTTCAGGAATTTTCAATTCCATAGTTATAGAGACAAAAGACAGGAAGTTATATCACCAAATTACATTAATGTACCCGTCTATATGAAGTAATGGTAAACGAGATTGTTATAAATTATAAACGCTGTAGATATTGTACAGAGAGTTATGTATATTTTCCCTGGTTTCACTAATTATTCAGAAACTCTCTATCTAAATTTAATAGACATTCAACGAAAAGAAAGGAAAATGTCAATTTACACGAATATACCCTTACATGAGAAACACACCTGCTATAATTATTAAAGGCCGAAGATATGACGTCGTATATTTAAAATTGAAAATTCAAAACACTTTACCCTAGCTTCTGATACTGACAATAATCTCTGTTCCTTTCTCAATATAGACTGCCTAATGACAGGAAGAAAGTTTATCAGATTACAAGAATCTACCCGTAAATTGTAAACACATCTAATAATTATATTAAGAGCCATAGGATACTATTTTTTAAATATGTATATATTTCACTATTCATGCCTTGGCTTCAGATATCCAGGAATTATCTATCATAAGCTTTTCGAGACTATAACAGGACTTGACGTCAGGA
Source organism: Elysia chlorotica (assembly GCA_003991915.1). Classification (NCBI taxonomy): domain Eukaryota; kingdom Metazoa; phylum Mollusca; class Gastropoda; family Plakobranchidae; genus Elysia; species Elysia chlorotica. The sequence continues at coordinate 152,328 of RQTK01000428.1, forward strand.
TATATGACAGAAAAAGTAAACTCCATCGTTTAATTAAAAGCCGTATAATTGATACACCTCTCTCTATCTTTCTTCTCTCCGTCCCTCTCTCTTCTCTCTCTCTCCCTTCTCTCCTCTCTCTCTCTTCTCTCTCTCGCTCTCGCTCTCTCTCTCTCTCTCTCTCTCTCTCTCTCTCTCCCTTCTCTCTCTCTGTTCTCTCTTTCTGTCTGGATGTCCTCTAGGTCCCCCTGATGGATCACCTACGGCAAAAAATGCCGTAGATAAGCTACGATACCGTGTGTTTAAAAAAATTGTAAAAAATTCAATATTTTTACCCTGGTTTCTAGGCCTTGAGATAGTGAGCTAGGCGCTACAGGTCGAGCCCTAAAGCCAGATCCATACTTGAACAAACATTGCCAGGATTGAGTGGATGGGGGTGGAGCTAGAGCTACCTAAATCTTCCCCTGTCTGATTGGATCTGCCTAGCAGAGGCTGCCAACACGCCGTCTTGTTTGTTGCTCACGATATTATTATTAAAACTCTTTTGTGTGGAGAACTCGTACACAATGGTATGATGGCGATCTATTGTTGAGGCATGAACCTGGACGAGACAGGCAGACAGGAGCCCAGGTAGGTACGGATGGATTTTGATATGATATCGGGTTGCAGGTCATGTCTGGACGGCGCGGCTATACAGAGACGGATTGATTAATCAACTTTGGAAGTGAGTACTGAATTTAGACCCCCTTCCCATCAATCAACCACGCACGTACTCTCTCCCTCTCCCTCTCTCTCTCTCTCTATCTCTCTCACTCTCACTTTATATTTATATCTCACACTCAAAAACACCCCACAGATATACGCACCCAGTCAAGAAAAGCTCACATTTAACGTGACATTTCTTTTCAAAAGAGGTTTCTGTTCGTCTGTCACCGCACTTTTTTTTGTCCATAGATATGTCTGTCTCATTGTAGATCTAGCTGCCTACGCCTTTCACTCTCTCTGTCTCTCCTTCTATATTTCTCTATCCCCTTCCATCGTTTACTCTCTCTTTCCTCCTATATGTTTTCTTTAATTAGGAATGTAAGTTGACCAAGAGTTACGGGCCGTGGTGAGAAGACGTGAACTCTAATTTTAAGTTCAAGTTCGTTCATCAAACAAGAAAACTTAGCAATGCTAAATAATGCTGCTATATCTAGTCTTAAAAAAGAACATAAAATGCGATTGGGTGATCGAACTTAATAGATGCCCAAGGCTATACCACCACAGCTTAAAAAACATTAGGAGCAGATGGAAAAAAAACATGATATAAAAATCATCCTAAAAATATACACGCTCAAGACAGAACAATATTTCCCTTTCCGTGACAACAAGCTTAAAACGCGCATGAGAATAATATCCACCCTATTCCTGTTGCATCAATATTAATTACAATACTGAAGTTTCCCAAAACTCGCTGCCGTATTGCACTAGACAAGCGCATTATTTTTCGGAATGCAAATGGATGCTCTTTGTACACTCCCGAAGGGCTGTTTGTGCTTCTGCGAACTTCACATCTTGTGTATACCAATAAAGTCAACTTCACCAGGAAATCTTTGCCTCACCTGTATGTCTTTTGAATTAGAAAAATAAACCAGTTTCCATAATTAATTTAATGATGATTAACACAAACATTAAAAGTTTTATAGCGCTAAGCCAGCCATTTTTTTTAAAAATAAATTGGCTCTTTTAGGTGCATAAAATAACTAGGCCTACTTCCCCAAGGGAAACTTGGCCTTATTAGCTGTACAGACTTACGATTAAACTCACCATGGCCACAACTTTTATGTTGCCATGAAGGAATTGAGAAAATCCGAAGACATAAAAAATGTAACCGGAAGAAAAGTCGAATACCCACCCGGGACGCCCTGTCTCTTGTGTCGCAAGACATAAAATTGTCATATGTCGGTCTTGGGACTCGTCCACGATATAGCCTATTTAAGGCTGATTTTGGTCATTAAAATAACTCAACTCAACTTACTCTCTCTCTCCGTCTCTCTTTCTCTCTCTCTACCTCTCTCTCTATCTCTCTCTCTGTCTATCTCTCTCTCTCTCTCTCTCTCTCTCTCTCTCTCTCCCTGTTCCCCTATACGGCCAATATATGACCTGGTCTCTCTGCAAAAGTGATATAAATTATTGAAACTGTTCGATACTCTTAGAACACGTAGTATATAGAAGACATCGCAGATGTTCGTCTCTAATACGGGGGAAATCCCAGTGGCTTTTTCCATATATTTAAACACTTTTCTTATCTTTAAACTTTCTCTCCACTCTTCGAAAGTTACCAATATAGGTCTGTATTTTATGTTATCGGGCAAAGTTTATGGGATCAAGCTACTGAAGCTAGAACAAAACGCGCACTAAACTTCTCTTAATAATACCAGTATGTGCCGGGGGAAAATTTTGCTAAAGTAAATATATGTAGTAGACCATTATTTTATTGTTTCTCGGATATAATTTAAACTTAAAAAAATTATTTTTATGTTTAGCAGTTTGCAGTCACGACGTTCTCCAAGATAGAGCTTTTTCAATATATCAAATAACAGCAACAACGCTTGGAATAACCTACTCCTTGCGTATTTCTGTTTTTTCAGTATTAGGAAATACCGTACATGCGAAATATAATGCTTGGAATCGTTTCTTTGTGTGCTTTAGCTATATGAGCAGTTAAAGAGCTTTCAGCCAACATTCCCTTCCGACAAAGAAAATAATTATAAAAAAAGGAGTGGGGGGCTATTGGTAAATAACTTGTCGAAGTGGTGAATGTCCGACGGGTTCGACGGGGCCGGTGTGCAAATCTAGCTATCTAAAAATAGATCTAGCTTAAGCTATGAAACATCCTAGTAAACTTAACACACTTTGTACAGGTGACATCGGTCTACAATCGGAGATTAAGCCCCCTTTGGGGTCACCGAAATGAATTTGTAAAAAGAATAGAAATTTGAAAGAGAGGTGAAGCCAGAGTCTTTTTGTTAATCTTTTTTTTTTTTCAACCATCTATCAATTTCATGTCTTAACTTCCCTCCCCCACCCCGATATAGCTCTAGCTCTAGCGGAGATCTAGCCCCCCCCTCTCTCTCTCTCTCTCACTCTCTCTCTCTCTCTCCTTCTCTCTCTCTCTCCTTCTCTCTCTCTCTCTCTCTCTCTCTCTCCATCTATCCAGGTTTAACGTCTCCTCGGTTCCCCTGAGGGCCTCTTTACGGTGGCTCCCAGCTTTGAATTTGTTTACACTGCTCTTTGTTCCTAATTTATCTCTTTGGTTTTTCCGCTATTTTCATTTCTCTGTCTGTCTCTACTTCTGTCTGTATTTATCTCTGGACCCATGATTCCTTCTGGCTGCATATCTGTCTGATTTTCTGTACCTCTGCCACTCCCCTCCTCTTTCCATGTCTCTCTCTGTCTCTCTCTTTCTGTTTCTCTGGGGGCGCTGGCCCAGGGGTAGAACATCGGCTTCCGACGCAAAAGGTCCCGAGTTCGAATCCTGGCGGTTGCGTTCCCTACTGGTTGGGTCGGTGTCAGTATAATGTGACCGGCTGAGACAGGAGTCATGGTATCCCCGCCCTGTCTCGTGTGTGGCAGCACATAAAATTGTCAGACGTCAGTCTTGGGCCCGTCCACAATATAGCCTATATAGTGCTGATGTTGGACGTTAAACCAACTCAACTCAACTCA
>RQTK01000428.1:156042-178721 GCA_003991915.1 Elysia chlorotica
TGAGTTGAGTTGGTTTAACGTCCAACATCAGCACTATATAGGCTATATTGTGGACGGCCCCAAGACTGACGTCTGACAATTTTATGTGCTGCCACACACGAGACAGCGCGGGGATACCATGACTCCTGTCTCAGCCGCTCACGTTAAACTGACACCGACACAACCAGTAGGGAGTGCCATCGTCAGGACTCGAATCCTGACCTATTGCGTCGGAAGCCGATGTTCTACCCCAGGACCACCGTGTCCCCCTCACAACCATTGGGGATTTCCTTGGTCAAATAACGGGTATTATTTACAAATAGAAAACAGGTATAGACGCTCAACTACGACACATTAATACACGATAATAAATAGGTTGTGTAAATCTACTTTCTCTTTGTACCTAATGCCTAAGTATATGTGTTTTGTCATCAGTGCTCACATCTCAGCAAAACTGACCTAAACGGTTGAAGAGTTTAAATACACTTAGATCAATTACTGAATTAGTAAGGACTAACAATAATTATTGTCTGGTCATGAGACGGCGGGGAAATAGGAGACCTATGACAACAATCTAGGGTCGTAAGTACAATATTGCTGTAGCTTACACCTCAACGTAAGCCTCCTTATTTGCATATCTCAAGACAAGTCGTAAACGTTACGATAACAATGTACTTACTACCCTTAGTCTGCATATCATTCAATTTTACGATGCAAATACTTCTACGCATGACTATTTCTACAATATCTTCGTTGGTTAAAATGTCGGTCTACTCTTTGGGAGCTGTGAGACTTGGAAGATCTGTCCTTGGCTGCGTGGATGCCCTGTGAGATAAAATCTGTGCGATGTGGGACTGTGGAGTCTAACAAACATCGCTTTTGAGCCACATCCCTCCTTATTATTTTGATCGATGTCAGTTGAGAGAGCGCGGTGGCCGTGGAGTAGAACATCAGCTTCCAATGCAAAAGGTCCAGATTCGAGCCCTGGCGATTTAGCTCCCTACTGGTTGGGTCGGTATCAGTTTAATGTGACCAGCTGAGATAGGAGGCATGGTATCCCCGCTCTGTCTCGTGTGTGGCAGCACATACAATTGTCAGACGTCAGTCTTGGGGGTCGTCCACAGTATAGCTTATATAGTGCTGATATTGGACGTTATAACCAACTCAACTCAACTCAACGTGTCAGTTGATCGAAAAAGTCCCGGATATTCAGGAACCTCGCCCTGGTGCGCCGTTTTTTTCTTAAGACCTGCGATACATTCAACTCAAGGCGTCCAAAATAGAAGGCCAAGTCACCGAATTGAAAGAAGTGAAAAGATTTTGGTACATTAAGGATAAAAGTGATTTTATTTCCTTTAGTTTTAAGCATAGATAAGACATAGTAGAGTAGAGGTTATTTTTCAGCCCTCACGACCAGCCTACACTACACTTATGTAAACTGTCCTATCCATGTTCGCACTATTTTGAGTTATTTGGGAAATTCATAAATGGTCAGTTGTTTGATACTTATTGTTGCTGAATAATAGTTGCGAAGCGTAATGCCAAGATGTTCATAAATATGGTTAATTTTGATTCTTGTTGAAAGTTTTTGTACATTTCGGTGACTTTGCCTTCTTTTTTTGGACGCCTTGATTCAACCTAAAGATATTACATTATAGATTAATGGTTAAACTAGAAGACATCCTGGATTTCTGCGACCGGAAGCTTCTTGCTTGAGCTCTCACAGTCGGAGAGTCACGAACCGTGAGTTTAAAGTGCCTGTTCGCCGCCATCGCTTGGTCTAGTTCTATTGAAGGAGTTAATTTGATGGTCTGTCTAGACACGCATACGACTGTATTTTGTTCTGTTTTGGTAATTGGATCGAGTTTGATGCTCCTCTCTGTTCAAAATACGAAAAACTGTATCTTTTTCCATTTAAACTGAATCTTTGCGATTGTTTTTTTTGTTTTGCTGCGTATATCGAGTTTGATACGAGTTTGATACGTTAAATGACTTTTCAAATACAAGAAACTGTATCTTTGTCCACGTTAAACTGAACCTGTCTATATGTTTCTATCTTGTAGTCCTATTACTTTATAGACGGAGGTCTGGTTGTGTTATGTCAGCAGTCCATCGTTTCCAAGGATGACTTCTATGTGCGTCTCTACTGGGGATGGGTTCTCAGGTGACTGTATAGTCTTTTTTTTAGACATGCAATGGCGTTCTCTTTGTTTTGTTGTTTAGTGTCCAACGTCAGCATTTATAGGATATATTGTGACGGGCACCAAGACAGATGTCTGACAATTTTACGTGCTGCCTGACAGCAACAGTGCGGGGATACCACGGTCATATTAAATGACACCGTTTCAACCACTGCGGAACGAAATCGCCAGCTTCCTGATATTATCTCTTAGCTGCTCTAAACTGATTTTCATGTTGTCTGTCTCGGAGTAGGGGAGAAGGTCGAACTGGCGCAAGTGGTTAAACGTTGGTCTCCCAGTCGAGAACTTTCCGGTTCCAAGCTCACAATCGGACAAAATGTACTTCTCCGATTTTGTCTTGTATTATTTTGCTCGATGTCAGTATACTATGACCTGTTGAGACACGCCCTGGTCTGTGTGTGGCAGCACGTCTAATTTTCATGGAACTCGTCTACCATATAGTAACCTTGCTGCTGACGTTGTACTTTAAGAAACCAATTCACCCATTCTCTGTCGAAGTGCTTTTTACTTCTTAGACGAATTACTAAGTACCATCCCCAACCTTTGAAACTGTAGTCGTTACTACTTAACAGCCATTTCATTCATATGTGTAATTGCTTTCGGTTATATCTTTATTGAACATTTTCAACGTTTCTTTCCTGGTATAATATCTACAGATTATGTCTTGAGAAAGTTATCATACACTCAATCTATCTATTTCTTTCTCTTCCTTCTGATCAATACCTCTGCAAGCGTAGTTTAAAATCATTATTTTGTCTTACGTTCTTTACAATTTTTTTCTTTTGATTTTTAACGGACCCTTCATATCTGTAGAGATCAATTGCGATATTAACCAAACATGAGTTACAGCTTTTCAGTTTGATTTTATTTTATTTCACCAGTTTTGCTCTCACAATCTTTCTGTTGGTTTTTTCTTTGCAACATGCTAGTTTTTTAACTTTCCTTTATCTCGTGTTCCGTTTAGAAAAAATGTAAGTCCGTAATATTCGGCTAAACCAATGTTTTGAAAAGCAAAAATTTGATTTTAAATAAATGTATTATATGCACAAAATTGTCGATCAAAGTCAGTCCAACTTAATCAGATAGGTTCTTCTTTCGACAAGCCGGATTCACAAAGTATAGTATAACCCATTCATTCACATTAATCCCTTTCTTCGACAAAAGAGTTCTTTATTGAACTCTCACAGTCTGGGAGTCGAGAAATATTGTAATGTGTAGGATCTGCTCGTCACCACAGCCTGACCCAGTTCCATTGAAGCAGTTAATTAGACCGTCTGTGATCTAGACAGGCATGTGATTGTACTTTTGTTCTTATCTGATTTGATGAAGTAATCATGCTTATAATGTGGAAACATAAAGAGATGTACTTTTGTTTAGGCCCTTCTTGGTGCGCTGCGATGTAAACTTGACCTACCATAAATTTCTGTTGTCTTTTCAGTATGATAACAAACCAATTTTCTGTTCGCATTACACAAAATCACTGTTGAAATTTTCTGTTCGCATTTCACAATATCACTTTTGCAACTATCCTTTCTTTGATTTATTAATTTAGAAGAGAATGGCTCTTTTCATGATGAAATAGTTCCTTTGATAATAACGACATTATGTGAATTTAAACTGCATGTACTATTCAGTAAATCTCCATTCTCTGGATTTCAAAATGTATGGGAGACATAGATTACAGCAGGCATTTGGCATACCGGTATCTCCGAAGATAGATTTATTTGGTTTCACTTTTTTTGTTTAGCTGATTGGATCAAGAGTTCATAAAGAGATGTACTTTAATTTACTTTATGCTCATACAATTTGAAATTGGTCAGTCATAAATACCCGTTGCTTATTCAATAATATGATAAACAACATTTTTCTGTTTGCATTGCGCAAAACCACTGTTGAAATATTATTATTCATTTTATTGGTTTCTTTTTTTTTTATAAGAGAACGACACAGTTCATGCTGAAATTATCCATTTGATAATAACAACGCATAGAAAATATTATTCATAAATAAACTGTGAACTATTCAGTAGGTCTTCATTTTCTGAATTTCAATTTTCTCGGAATGGCTCAGTTCGTGTTGAAAACATTCTGAAAATACTCGTGTGATAATATGCAAAGCACGAAAAAGAAATAGGTATAGTGCAGCTCTAAGGATACAAAACGATACAAAACACGCAAGCTTTCGGCCTTAAGCCTTCATTAGACAAAAACAAACAAACGACTGAACAGAAAAAATAAGAAAAAAAGTATACGTAAACACTAAGATATACATGTAAACAATAAAAAGATAGAAGTTAAAAGATGAAAAAATCAAAAAGATAAATAGATCATGAAGATAAAATATTTAAATGTAAAATAAGAGCAATAGGAATGAAATAAAATCAAATCTAGATTAAAAAAAAAGAGGGAGGAGTGTGTATGGTGAAAAGTAACCAATAAAATTTAATTAATAAGTGATACACCTTTAGATCAAATAATCAAATTATTTTACAACAATTAGATCTAAAATAAACTAGATCTAAAACAAAACTTTATAAAAATTAGTTAAACAGTTATAAAATCAATAAAAAATATTATGGCTTAGCTGATAATTTATTAATAATCTATTTTCTGCGATAATAACAGCACTTCGTGATAGGAAATGAAAATAAACTGTTTGGACAATTCAGTATAATAATCGTCGGCCTCTGGATTTTCTGAGAGTTGAGATGATGAAGACATTCGTCGTCTTTGACGTTTATATATAATATAATATATAGGAAAATATATAATTATAGTATATATTTAAATTTTTTCCTTTTATACCATAATATTGAATAATTGTGAGTGCATCCGCTTTTAACACAAGTCCTTTACCACACTTGAAAATTTGTTTTCTATACTTGTTTCTCAAAATCCAGAGAGTGTTGTTTTAAAACTATTCTTGTACGGAAGCAATCACCAAGCCTTAAGACATGTGTTTATTATGATGTCTTTTGATTCAGCATGTGAAGGAATATACTGCTCTTTTTATTCTTTCCTTATAAGTTGTATTATAATATAACGCGAAACATAAACAATCTAGCCATTATTATTTCCTTATAAGTTGTATTTTGGTATAAAGCGAAACATAAACAATGTAGCCATTATTATTTTCGTATAAGTTGTATTATAATATAAGGCGAAACATAAATAATGTAGCTATTATTATTTCCGTATAAGTTGTATTATAATATAAGGCGAAACATAAACAATGTAGCCATTATTATTTCCTTATAGGTTGTATTATAATATAAAGCGAAACATAAATAATGTAGCTATTATTCTTTACTTATAATTTGTGTTATAATATAAGGCGAAACATAAACAATATAGCCATTATTCTTTCCTATAAGTTGTATTATAATATAAGGTGAAACGTAAATTAATGCTATATAAGATTTGATTAAAAAATTTACTGAAGTTAGATTAAATAATGGAGGTTTGTGTTACTCCTTAAGAGAAGTCATTATTCTCTTCCACAAATAGTGTGTAAACAGCAAAAATCTGAATGACGAGGTAGAATCGTTTAGACATTTCTATTTTTAAACTTCAAAACCCCCCATCTATCTCCATTATATGTTAAAGAAACGTTATAACTCTTCTTTTTTCTGGGATAAATAGACTATTGAGTTTGCAAGTAAGTTTCAGAAATAGCAGGAAAAATCCAATAATTGAAGGCTGAATGAGTATGCGTAGATTACTGTTAAGTTTGAAACAATTGTCTCTCTGTTTTCTTCCGGGTGCATATGTTCTTGATCGTGACTTGGCAAGCTTGTCTTTGCTTACAATAAAAACTGTTTAATATATCCTAGGTCATGGAAAGATCTTTCAGTGCTTAAGGTTTCTATATTGTGATGCCCGAGAGTTTGCCGTTCACATTTTACTACTACTTAAACAGTTGAAACGGGATTCGAACCATGGAACTTTTGGATCGGGCGCCGAAGGTTTAACGCCAACGCCGCTATGTCCTCCCCCCGCCCCCTTTCCGCCTTTGTTAGGTATACATGTATTTGTATATTTGAGTGCATGTGTACTAACCATGTCTTGGCACAGTCCTGATGTAAACACAAAAGAAACATGCCTGGCCAGGTCAGATGCCAATAGACTTCGATTGTCGGTCTGGGGGCCAGGGCTGCTGGTGCAGGCTAGAGGGAAAATATTCACTCTTTGTACTGTGAGCATTGGGGTTATATCAGTTTTTTACAACATAAAGTTGGCACAGCGAGTAAAGCAGGCTATTTATATATTCTAAGACTATAAATTCACACCGCCAACCAGTATTCATATACAGAGGGTGAGTTGAGTTGAGTTGAGTTGGTTTTAACGTCCAACATCAGCACTATATAGGCTATATTGTGGACGGGCCCTAAGACAGACGTCTGACAATTTTATGTGCTGCCACACACGAGACAGGGCAGGACACCATGGCTCCTGTCTCAGCCGGTCACATTATACTGACACCAACCCAACCAGTAGGGAACTCAACCGCTAGGTTTCGAACTCGGGACTTTTTGCGTCGGAAACCGATGTTCTACCCCTGGACCACCATGGGCTAGAGAGAACCATGGGCTAGAGAGAAAACATCCACTCTTTGTATTGTGAGCACTGAGGTAATATCTGCTTTTTTAAAGGACAAAGGGAGTTTCGGGTAGAGAGCAAAAAATACAGAGGGGGGGGGGGGGATTCTCTTGCATATCTAGAGAGTGTCAAACAGTGTGGTTTCACTCGAAGGATTTAGCGCATGTTGGTTAGGATAATTAAGGTGGATGCTTCTTTCTTTCAACCTTTGTAAAAACTTTGTCTGCAGATTGGACAACAACCTTAATTTCTTTAACGAAATGAAATAAAGTGATCTAGCGTCTCGCTAACTCCCCGTATCAAAAGCACTGTGACACCTTTTCGTGAATCGTGTCACTAAAGATACAGTCTCTGGAACAACGTTGCTATTGACAAATACCCCGGGCTAAGGATGGATTTTTAGAATAAAACCACAACCAGTATCTCGTCAAAGTAAACAACACATTTGTTATCATCACCCTGGATCCCAGTGAAGATAAGCTGGCCCTCTTTCAATCGTTACTGTTCAATGATTGATCTTTATAAAAATCAATACAGATTCGTCATACATTTGTTTTTTTCTCCTCATGTCTTCTTTTTGTTGCGCTTAGAATACCCTGTACATTGTTTTGTCTAATTGTTTTTTAACAACACGTCTACCTAGTGTTTTTAATTTTCTTCCCTTATCCTTGCTAGGTAACTGCAATATGGTAGCTTTCAAAAAGATTTCTTTTAAAGGTTCATTGTGTTTCTAAATATTTCAGACTTCTTGCATCCTCTCTCTCCACAAACCTCTAAATCCCCCCACCTCTATTTTTCGTTGCTGCCCGTCTTTATATCGGTATATTTGCATTTACCTATCTCTCTCCGTGTTTCTGAATTTATATTTTGCGTAACCCTTATTTCTCAGCTGCTGTTTCTTTCTATTTTCTCGATATGCCTTAATTCGTTATGTCTCTCCACCCTCCTCTTTCTCCCTTTCTCCCGATTTCATTATCTTTCTTTCCCAATTTTTATAACTATCATTAGCATTTTTCTATAAAGTTTATAACCCTTGCTGATATTACTTTTCTCTTTCCTCTACCATATTCATAAAATTAATGATACAAGCCCTTCTTGTTTTGCATTATTTTTTTTAGAAAGATTTATGCAAAACTCCTCATGTATAAAACGAATTGGAGTTTATTTTACTTGCACTGTAAGGACTGTGGTTATTTCATCAGATTGAGCAGTTCTAGTAATTGATATTTTGATATATGCGCTGCGTGATTGTCTCTTTGATCTGTTTTGCTCTGTATTTGTCTTTTTTTCTTCCCTTTACTTTTTTAAAACAGCAAGAATGTAGTGTATTAGTCTTTAAGTCGCTTTGTTTTTGCAAAATTCTTCGACGGTCTCAAAATAACAAGCGAAGTCACGGAATGGACTGAAGTGAACACATTTTTGCATAACAAGGGTAATAGTGATATATATTGTTTTAAATTAGTATCATAGTTAGGACAGTGAGTACATTTCGTTTGGCATCGAAGCCCACAAGACTAAGAATGTAAACTGTTCTAACTGTACCTATTCTTTAATGGTAAAGATCACTTTGGTGCAATATGCAACGGTTTGAGACGGTTTGTTTATTTCTGTGACCATTCCTGTTATTTTTAGAAGCCTCGGTCTGGTATCATAAAGTCACATAAATAAAGGCACACACAGATTGGAGCCGACTAACAGCTTCTTATCTTTGGTACTAAATTATGACACTTAGTACTACTTAGCCCTGTACTATGCTTGTGGAAGTATGAGTGAACCTTCAAACGCTTGGGGGTTTGGGAGTTGGCCTAGTTTAGTTCATTTTTGGTCCAACGTTGGTCTAAATAAGCTACATTGTGGATGGATCCCAAGAATAACGTCTGACAATTTTATGAGCTGCCACACACGAGACAGGGCGGGGATAATATGACTCTTGTCTCAGCTGGTCACATTAAACTGACATGGACCCAACCAGTAGGGGGCGAAATCGCCATTCGAACTACGGACCTCCTGCGTCGGAAGCCGATGTTCTGCCCCAGGACTACCACGCCCCTGCTGAGTGATTTTACGTGCTGCCATACAGAGAGTAGTGCTGCGATACCATGCTTTCTATACCAGTTAGTCTCAATATACTAAGACCGATCAAACCTGGCAGAGGGAGGGGGGAGGGGGGATGGCGATTACCCTGAGGTAAAACTTTGGCTTCCGACGCAAAAGTTTCGTGGTTCAAGTCCTATGTCAGTTGAATGTGATCAGCTGAGACAGGAGTAATGGTATACTCGCCCATCTCGTGTGTGGCAGCACATAAAATTGCTAGATGTCAATCTTTGGGCCCGTTCACAATATAGCCTATATAGTGCTGATGTTGGACGTTAAACCAAATCAACAACAACAACAACAACAAAAATAACAACAACAACATCATCATCAACGACAACAACAACAACAACCACAACAACAACAGCAACAACAACAACAATAACAACAACAGCCACTCTGGGAAGGTGGGAGATTTGCGACTTCACTCTATCGCGTTCAACAAATTTCAGCGTAAATAAATCTGGCATGGCGCAAATTGTATTCAGAGTGGAAAAAATGCGTTGATAGCAAACACACGAAGTCGTAAACGTATTAAGGTGTGATGGCCAAAGACGCAATCGATGAAACTCAGAAAAAGCTTCCTACACCTTAAGCAGGTGTCATTGAGTTTTGCCGCTTTGTTTATTTGGATTCCACGTTTCCGTGTTATTTACAATTTATATTCTTACTTGTCACGCAATCCTTTTTAAAGATTTTAAGCAACAGTAATTTTATGCCCTATTCTGTCCGACGATCAGGTAAATTCATTCGTTGAATCTCATTCCCTAGTGATTATTTCGGCGCCAGATCTAGAGCAACCAGATGAACTAGGAGTTATGGTACCCCCCCCCCCAAATACAAACGCTTGGGGGTTTGGGAGTTGGGCTACGTTTGTTTTGTATTGGTCCAACGTCAGTCTAAATATGTTACATTGAGGATGGATCCCAAAAATAACGTCTGGTGTTTTTACGTGCTGCCACACAGAGAGTAGTACTGAGGTACCATGCCTTCTGTATCATTTAGTCACATCATACTAAAACTCATCTAACCAGTATAAGGGGGGGGGGGTGGTCCTGGGGTAGAACATCGGCTTCAACCGCAAAAGGTCCTTGGTTTGAGCCCTGGCGATTTCGCTTCCTACAGCTTGGTCGGTGTCACTTTAATGTGGTCGGCTGAGATAGGAGTCCATGTTTCCCCGCCCTGTCTCGTGTGGCAGCATATAAAATTGTCAGACGTCAGTCTTGGGGCACGTCCACAATCTAGGCTATATAGTGCTGATGTTAGACGTTAAACCAACTCAAAACATTTCAACTCAACTAGTAAAGGGCGAAATCGAACAAGTACATTTTTTTTTACAAGTTATCGGTTTCGAACTAATGATCTTTTGATTAGGCGACTAAGAATAACACTCTACCACTTGCTTCAGATCGCAACACTGGGAGTGATTGGCTGAGACAGGAGTCATGGTGTTCCCGCCCTGTCTCGTGTGTGACATAACCCATGCGAATGAGAGGGCAATCCCCTAAACTCTGGCTAAACATTTCCAAGTTTTTGTTTTGGTTTCTTAGAATCATTCAATTTATTACATAGAAAAGAGCAATATCGCCTTCTCCTCCCGATGGCATGCAATCAAAGCTGTGGTCATTCCTTTTTCAATCAAGTTTTCTTTCTTGTCTCCCGCAATTTATATCCATATATTATCTACGAGAATATAATACACACTGATAAAAAGTCTTATTTTAATCAGAGGTTTTCCCGGTGACTATCTTTATATCTTTATTTCGCTGTAGACAGTGTGCGATTTCCTAATCTTTGTCAAGCTTCGTGGTTGGATATTTTAGCACGTCTGCTTTTACTGTCTTACATATTCAACTTTGAATTAATTGTTCTGTGGTTGGGAGAATGGGTGAACGGACTTTGTGCTCTTTTCTCAGCTCATATTTTACATGATTTTCCAAAAAACAATGTGGGTGTTGATAACAATCTTATTCAATCTAGAATAGTGAAATAAGAATTTAACATAAAGAAAATTTATAACAACAGCAAAACAACAACATTAACAGCAAAAACAACAACAACAACAACAACAACAACAACAACAACAGCAACAACAATAACAACGACAACAACAACAACAGTAACAACAAACAAAAACAACGAAGTCATCAATAAACATAAATACAATTATAACAACAGTAAAAAACAAGTATGCCTCCTTATAGGGTCAATAGCCAAGTACAACCACCATAAGAAGAACAATTGTTAATATATAATGATCCGGTTTAAACTGTTTTCTGCTGTTATTTCAAATAATTATTCTTAAAACAAGCTTTAGAGGTTTGATTTCTGCACTAAAACCATATCCCAGTGTCTTCAAGTGGCCACAACGCTGTTATTGTGAGGACATTTATTTCATCTTTATGAAATGCTTTTTTATGTTTTAGAGTAGTGTTCCTCTCTTCCAGCAGAAAATTGGTCTGTTCCTATCATGTTTAACGTAAAAATTCTGGTCCAGAAGAATTTTTAAAAGAAAAGAAATGATATTACATACTTAAACGGGGGGCGCTGTAACCTTGGGATAGAACATCAGCTTTCGACTCAGGAGGTCCGTGGATCGAGCCCTGAACATCTCCCCCCCCCCCTACTGTATGGATCGGGTTCATTTTAATATGACCGGTTGCGAAACACATCATGGTATCCCTGCCCTGTCTCGTTTGTAGCAGCACATAAATATGTCAGACGTCAGTCTTGGGGCCCGTCTACTATATTGTGCTAACATTGGACGTTAAACCAACTCAACTCAACATACTTAAACAAATTGTCATATAGAACGGCTCAATCGCATCTCTTGTAACACTACAAAGTTGTTGACCACGTTAACATTTTGTATACTATTAAAAATTGAAGATGTTTTGTAAAATATAAAAAAAAAAAAACAGCAACTAATAAATAACGTGTTTTTATTTTATTTTTATATTGCTTCTAAAGGAAATAATTGAAAAATTATTAAATGTTTTGAGTTGATAAACAAAGCATCTTATATAGCGTCAAATTTGAAAATATGTGTCACATTTCTAATGCCTGTAAAAAAATAGAATGTTTTTCGAGGGTATATCAACTTAGTGATGGCCTCGGGAGTAATAGTTATAATATTGTTTGCTGTTGGCAGTAGGCTAATAAAACAACTAAAAATATCTAAATATTTACAGAAAATTAGTATCGAGTGAATTTCTTTTTATTTTTGTAAAACATTAAAACCTATAATTTTATCTATTATAGGTCCACCCGTCATATGGAAGGATATTTTCAAAACGATCAACGACAAAAATATTTTAACTATCAAATTTTTCTTCTAGATTACTTCTTACAAATTAATTCCCGCTTTTATTTTGGAAAATGTTACAGCTTTCAATATCTTTTCAGGTTTAACATCAAAAGCAATTTAAAATGCGTTTTCTTAATCTGTATGTTTCCACTAAAAACTGCCTAAACACATAATAGCCACACATATAAACATTAAAAAAATTGAAATTCATTGATAAAACGTTAAGACAAAATTTAAAGAAATATGTATGTAAAAACAGACAGTAAGACCAAAACATTTTTCCGCACTGAACCTATTTACAGCAAAACTTTGAAACCAAGAGCATTATTATTATCCAGGAAATAGAACATGACAAATCTGCCTAGACACATATTCGTCACAAATATTACAAAAAATTGAAATTATTACCAAGGAAAGTAAACATGAAAAATCGCTCAATTTTCCGAGGGCTATAGCGGCACGTCTGTGGGTTCTGAGTCAGGTGATGGATGGACTTAAGGTCGTAAGTACAACGTTGTGGTAAGTTTACGACTTGTCTTAAGATATGAGAACTAAGAGACTAACGACAAGGTGTAAGCTGCCGAAACGTTGTACTTACGATCCTTGTTTTTTATTTTTACATTTTTTCCTGCGTATCTCTGCGCATCCCTAAGATTGCTACTTTGATCTTTTCCAGACATCCAATATCGAGAGAAACAATAAAACAACAACAGAACAAATAAACGTAATACGTCTCCGCTGTCCATCCGCCTCGATGTAACTGTATTTAAGTGTATTTATGTGCAATCATTGGCTCAGTTGTTAAAGCTTACTTTCGCATAGATAACCATCTTTGTACACCCAACAAAACGACGTTTTTTTTGGGTGGGCAGAGCGCTTCATTGAAATACCAAAATGGACATGTAGAGACTGACGCGCTCAGGAAAGATTACTCCTTAATAATTAATTCCCACTTTTATTTCGGAAAATGTTACAGCTTTCGATGTCCTTTCAGGTTTTACATTAAAAACAATTTAAAATGCGTTTTCTAAATCTACCTCTTTTCACTAAAAACCGCTAGACATATAATCGTCACAAATATAAACATTACCAAAAAAAAAATTGAAATTCATTGATAAAACAGTAAGACAACATTTAAAGAAAATTGTATATAAAAAATATACAGTAAGACCAAAACAGTTTCCACACTGAACCTATCTACAACAAAACTTTGAAACCAAGAGCATTATTATTGCAAAGGAAAGAGAACATGAACAATCTGCCTAGACACATATTCGTCACAAAATATGAACATTACAAAAAATTGGAAATTATTACCAAGGAAAGTAAACATGAAAAATCGCTCAATTTTCTAAGGGATATAGCGGCACGTCTCTGGGTTCTGAGTCAGGTGATGGATGGACTTAAGATCGTAAGTACAACGTTGTGGTAAGCTTACGACTCGTCTTAAGATATGAAAACTAAGAGACTTACGACAAAGTGTAAGCTGCCGAAACGTTGTACTTACGATCCTTGTTTTTTATTTTTACATTTTTTCCTGCGTATCTCTGCGCATCCCTAAGAGTGCTACTTTGATCTTTTCCAGACATCCAATATCGAGAAAAACAATAAAACAACAACAACAACAACAACAACAACAAACAACACAACAACAACGTATTACGTCTCCGCTGTCCATCCGCCTCGATGTAACTGTATTTATGTGTATTTATGTGCAATCATTGCCTCAGTTGGTAAAACTCACCCTCGGATAGATAACCACCTTTATACACCCAAGAAAACGACGTTTTTTTCGGGGAGCAAAACCCTTCACTAAAATACCAAAATGGACATGTAGAGAATGTCGCGCTCAGGAAAGATGAGATAGATTTTAATTGCCCAAGACTTTTTATCTTACCTCTTTAAAAATAATTGTTTATGTCTGTGGGTAGGATTTTGCATTTAATGGCACTTTAAAGTTCAAAGGATACTGGTGCACTGGTGTATTTTCAAAGGAAGAACACACAAAATTACTTTTTTGCATTAATCATAATGCGCGAGATATGTTTTTTTTTAATTTTTTTATTTATTGTTTTTTTTTTAGGAAATATATAATAATGATCTCTCAGAGATCGTGGGAAAAGCATCTTGAATAACTATGATTAAAAAGCTTTTTTCTTCTTTGTCTAACGTCATACATTTTTTGTACCCAGGGGATCCTATCCGGCATTATAACAATGTATAGTTTTTCTATTTGGAAACTCATTGAGATGCTAGATAAAAAGAAGTCTTCAGACATTCAATCAATGTACATCGTCTACCAGCCCTATATCACACCAGAGAAATAAAACTGACGTCTCGATATACGAGATTATGAGACAAACTTGAAACTAAAGAAATATTTCCCCACCATAAATTGTAGATCTAGACTCTTTTTCGATTTTAATCCTTGATTTAATGATTCACTTCCATTATGAATTTTTATGTATATAACAATCATGATTTTTATGTAATAAACAATATAGGTCTTCATATCTCAACATAAACTAAACAGAAGAAAGGGGAAAAACAGAAACCGAAAAGGAGAAAAAAAGAACAATAAAATTGAGGCAGATTGAAAGTAGAATAATAATCTAAAACAGCCTCTGACAAGACAAAGAGGCAATAACAGAAACCGAAGGTACACCGCGACAAAAAAAGTGTCGTTTTCAATTAGGCCCTAGTTTTAAATCATTTTCTTGACTCCCAGCTTAGAATATCCCGCTATGTAATGGTATTGGAGGATTCTATTAGAACATAAATAGAGTTGTCGAATTCTCTCGCTTGACGAGCAGGTCAAAATTTTTGCAGAGAACATTTCTGGAATCTGCTGGTAAGCGGACATTTCTAATTCTAAGGACAGTGATATCGCTAGTGTGTACTTAGGAAACAAAAAGGCAACTTAACCCTCGCCTAAAAGGTGATTAAACACGATCTATAATATACAATTTCAAAAGTGGGGAAAGTGGTGCCCCTTTTTTAAATCACCCACCAAACTACTCTCTTTCTCTCTCTCTCTCTCTCTCTCTCTTGCTCTCTCTCTCTCTCTCTCTATCTCACACACATACACATACCATGGTGATAAAACCTATGTAACTTTTTCCAACGGTAATAACACTTTTAACAGGAAAATTTTGTTGGTCAAAGAAGCCGAAATAAAACCTTTAAAATATTTCGATAGATCATTTTTTAAATGACAATTCACATTGGAAACTCTTTTCATTGAAAGATAACCTGAAATTAGAAACCTGCCTAGACATTTGTATTTTGCAATGCATTAAGCGAACCAGCATGATGTATGGCTCTTTCACGACACATTCGTGAAGACTAATAACGCCCGCCATGGGATACATTTCACTTAAAATCACTTGTAAAGATTATTGTTATCTCGATATTGGCTTGGATCTTTAAAAAACTTTAAATGTTTAAGGATTTAGCCTTTAACAGCCTTTCACGAAAAAGCGATTTGTACTTCTTTTAAGTTATTATTATGTGATAGGTAAAGTTCTTAGTCATTTAAGTTCTGATATACCCAAATTGAGCAGTATTGATAAAAATCAATTCACTGTTTACAACAAACTAGGGACACTTTCGCTATTAGGCAACGACAAGAAAATGCGAAACTGTTTTTTGACGTGTAAATTTGCGTTGTTACACTTGAAATCACGTATCTTCAATTTCCCTCTATACTCTAAATTCCAATGTGAGTTCAATAATATTGGACCAGTGTTACGATATTTGCACCCGTTTCCAAAAATAAAAAACCGCTTCCACAGTCCATGGATATTTAAAAGAAAGAACGACTCCAGTGCGGAATGCTTTGAAATAATTTGTATGCTTTCAAGAAAGGTACAAGTTGTAGACCTCTTTCGACACAATCCCACCCACTCTCTCTCACACACACACCATGATGCTAAAAACCTCTAATAAAAACCCTAGAAGGGAATTTTCGTTTGTCAATTAAGCCGAAACAAAATCTTCAATCCAATACGTTGGGTAAAGTTGTTTTTAATGAGAATTCACGATGAAAACTTTCTTCATTGAAACATTACTTCAGATACGAAGCTCGCCTGGTCGTTTGTTTTTTTCCAACGCAATAAGCGAACCTGCGTGATAGATCTTTCTGTTACTCAAGGTTCCTCTGATAAAGGATGTGAATGGCAGGAGATTTATTTCACTTCCGCATTTGGAGAATAAAACTAGTTCACATCATGGAAGAATTAATCATCGAAACTAATCATTTTTTTCTTTGATCATCCCGGATCCCACGATGATTCTCCTGTTTCCAGTTTGCATGTGCGGGCATTATGTTTTTTGTTCTTTCATTTTCCCCCCTAACGATGCCCCTATTATGTTACCTGGTCTAAATCTAGGCCAGAATAATCTTTAAAGCCCTGAATTAAAAAAAAAGAATTAGTTTTACTATGGATGCTCGGCGACATACGTTATATACAAGACGGGCTTTGTGTATCATAACGTGTGTAAAAAAATACGACAGCGTTTTTTTTTTTTTTAATGGAATTGAGCTGTTTGATCGATCGATGGTTAAATATGCAATTAGCAATAGTATTGACACTTATCAACAAGATAATAAAAATTTGAAGTATTGTCAACAACAAAAATACAGAAATTTTCCGCCCATTTTTTTTCCTCTTCAAGATCATGACATAGTTTCATGAGGCAAAGAAAAAGATCTTAAAAATTTGAGCCTAATTATTTTTTTTTCTTAATCTTGGAAAGGACATGAAAACTGACAAAAAGTTAAGAATAAAGCCCAATTAAATTTTTCTTGGCCTGAAAACAAAAGAGGAAGAATCGTCTTACTAATGAGACGTCTAAGAAACCCGGTGCTGACCTATTTGGCACATACAGCTGCCTGGGAAGTAGACTCATTATACTGTACTCAGAACCTGGTGCTGTTAAGTATGTTTGGGTTACATCGCGTATGGAGGCGTGGGGGATAGGCTATAGTGTGGACGGGTCCCAAAAGTAGCGTCTGGCAATCTTTACGCCTTGCCACATAGAGATAGTGTGCGGATTGCTGTTAGCTATGTTTGGGTTGCATCGCATTTGTAGGCGAGGGGGATAGTGTGAGCATTGCTTTTAGCTATGTTTGGGTTACATAGACATAGAGATAGTGTGCGGATTGCTGTTAGCTATGTTTGGGTTGCATCGCATTTGTAGGCGAGGGGGATAGACTATAGTGTGGACGGATCCCAAGATTAGTGTCTGGCAATCTTTACGCGCTGCCATATAGAGATAGTGTGGGGATTGTGTTGACTTAAGTTGACTTGAGTTGCTTAGATTCCACCGTCAGCACTATATCGTACTATAGTATGGGCGGATTCCAACAATAACGTACGGAATATTTTTGTTCTGATACACACAGACAGTGTTGAAAAAATAATAGATGCCTCATGTCTCAGCCCGTCGTATTACACTGACACCGACCCGAACAACAGGGGACGAAATCGGATAAACACATTGTTGACGGACCGCAGACCTTTCGAGTGGGAGACCAGCACTCTACCACTTGAGCCAACTCGCCGCCTCTGTATGACACAGACAGTTGCTGGGGAGCTCAACTGGCCGACCCCGATCAAACCAGAAATGTGTGGGGTGTACCATGATTTCTATGGTTAGAGTAGATCGCGTCCAGAGCAGTGATTGTGTTTGTGTGTGTGTGTGTGTGGGCCAAAACTTGCCTGTCATATTCTATGACATTCTAATAAGATCATTCTGACGAGACCATTTCCAACTAGCAAGCAGCACGTTGAATCGACTGGGTTTCGCAAACCGGCCCTTCTGCATTGGTGGTCCACGCTCTAACCCTAGCACCTCTACGGAACCATTTTACAAATTTCCTGTCCCGCTTTTTCATAATATAGACTATATGGGATAAATAGCATCTAGCATAGCACTGCGAAG
Source organism: Elysia chlorotica (assembly GCA_003991915.1). NCBI lineage: Eukaryota > Metazoa > Mollusca > Gastropoda > Plakobranchidae > Elysia > Elysia chlorotica. The sequence continues at coordinate 174,168 of RQTK01000428.1, forward strand.
TGCCTGATCTAACTTATTGATACAACTGCTCTATCTACATCCGAGTGTCTAAGATTTGTGAATTGTGTACACATGCCATGATGCAGGTAATCTCTCTGTCTCTCTATCTGTCTTACTGCCTCTCTGTCTATCTGTATATCAACCTGTCTGTCTATCCGTTAACTTTGACAATCTGTCGGTTTTTTCTTTCATTGTTTTATGATAATATTTCTCATAACCTTACTACATCTTCTTTCTAACTCTATTCTATTATTATTATTATTATTATATATCTCTATTTGTTCTTCCTACGAATCCCTGCGATGCGAAATTCAAATCTAACCAATCAATGAAAAATTGCCCCACGGACAAAGCAATAACTACACCAGAAAAACTGACTCTGCTCGGGCAATAATGTTGTCACCCCTGTAGCCGACCTAGTCAACCTTGGTCAACTCACGAGATGGAACTTAACCAGAAACCTTGGGCCACGGGTTTCCTTGAGGGAGGGTCAGAACTCTATAAGGTCAATCTGGTTATCACTGAGAAGATTGAGTCAGTCTGAGCTTGTTGGACGAGACCCTGACGCCACGTAGGGAGATAAGAGGCAGACAAATGCATTGTATCGCGGTCACTTAGGGAACAAAATTGTCGCAGGCGGCAGAGCGTTGGTTTCCCAATCGGGAGGTCCCTGGTTTGAAACCCACGTTCGGTCCAAAATTTATTTGTCAGAGTATGTGTTCTAACTGGTAAAGTCGGTGTCATTAAGCATTATATATGGCCCCAAATGACAACCTCAGAGACAACCCCTTCACTCACTCGAGATACCACTTTCAGTCTTTGTGAACAAAAAACAATCTAGGCTGAATCAATCTCATTGATCAATTAGCACATACTAATTTAACAAATTACTAGTTCATTCAGGACTTAAGCTAGGTGTAATTGTTTTTTGGGCCCTCATGGTATAGCTTGGAGGTATAATTATCACAGTTTCCCTTAGGGATCTCATTTCGTTAAGCCATACCATAACTAGCGGGTATTTGATATTACATATCTGCCGGTTCATTGCATCTTCAGCATTGTGATGAAGTGAGGGAAACTTGATTATGGGCACCTGAATTGACCTTTAGCATACGCCTTTGGAGACCACATTGAGTCGCGGTAGCTTACAACTCGTCGTAAGCCTTCTTTTTCTCATCTTAAGAGGAGTGCAAGCTTATAGCAGCGTTGTACTTATAACCTTTTATCTATACGAAACAAATAAATACTTATTGTCTCTGTTTTGATGTTTTTTAAAACTAGTTACAACCATACAGCTAGAGGGTTTTCGTGAAAACTTGATTCACTGAATTGCATTACTTGTTGGAGCGAACTGGCTCAAAAGGTACAGCGTTGGTATCCATATAGGAAAGTACGCGGTTCGAATCCCACAACTGGTAAAAAATGTATTTGTGTAATTTCGTCCCCTACTGGTTAGGTTCGTGTCGGTTAAATGTGACTAGCTGAGACAGGAGTCTCCGTCTCCCCGCTCTGTCTCGTGTGTAACAGTACGGAAAATATTCAGATGTCCGTCTCGCGGCACGTCCACATTGTAGTCTATGACGTTGGACGTTCAGCAAGAAAACAAACAAACATACAGAACAGCTTTTAAAAAAATCTCTGTAATATAGAATAAAGATTAACGTTGTAAATTTGTTCTTACAATTCTTAACCAAGGCCTCCTTAAGTATAGACCAAATCACCGAATTGACAAGGGTGGACACACGTAGTTGCTTACTGAGGATAACAGGGATCAAATTCTATTAAATCATTACCATTATTAGAAGAGAATGAGAGTATATTTTGTCTAGCCCACTCAGCCTACTCAAAAACTAAGCAATAATTATATCAATAACACAGTTCAATTTGCCTCTGAATTCAAAATTTTCTCTACTTCGATGACTTTTCCAGTTATTTTCACAATCGTCAGTCGGTTAACTTTTACTTTCTTTGGTCTCGGTCTTAGCCAAAAAGCACGTTGGGAATTGCCCAGACGAGTTGTGTTTATTTTACAAATATAACTCATTTTGATCCAGAAGACAGAGTATTTTTTTGTTTGTACAAACTTTGTCTTAGTGGGCGGCGTATTTACTTAATTGAACCAAGGTACATTCTATAACTTCCTTTCAAAAACGTGCTTCTTTAATTTCGTACTGTATTAATAACTTACTCTCATTCTTATTTCTTAATGTCTGCTTTATGCCAATGCTGATGCCTTCAATTAAAAAAAATTGATACATTATTCTCTCATCTTATAAATGAACTATAAGGCATGAAAGGGCTGTTACCTCCATTAGAAAAATGCTGTACATTGGTAACGAAGAAAGTGTAAGTTTGTCATAAGATAGAGATAAAGAATGAGACACAGTTAAAGAGGTGGAAGAAAACAGCAGAAAAAGCTACAGAGATATTAAGAGAGTCAAACTGGAAGACGTTAAGAAAGAAAAGAAGAAGAGATTAAAAGATGTCAATTACAGGCAGGGAATTCTATGACGCTCCTAAGCTATTAGTTCTAATGGAAAGATGGAATACGAGCTTTATTCTAAAAGTTATTGTAAAATTTTAAAGCTTCGAACTTTGAAAGGAGTTAATGACCCGAACTCATTCAACCTACAATAATTCTGCTTTGTGGAAACGATTAAATGGCACGGTAATGAGAAAAAGGGAAAAGTTGTAAATAATAATAATAATAATAAAACAACAACTTCAATCACTACGAGATACTACTAGTTTTCATGTTTTACAAGTTCTCGCATTTGTTTATAACGAAAAATCTGGATCTCAAAAATAACATGGTTAAAAAAAGCAATCTTTCAAATTGTATTACATGTATGTGCCAAACACAGCAGTATAGTGGGATGCTATTTTAACCTTCATAACCCATGCGAATGAGAGGGCAATCCCCTAAACTCTGGCTAAGCATTTCCAAGTTTTTGTTTTGGTTTCTTAGAATCATTCAATTTATTACAAAGGAAAGAGCAATATCGCCTTCTCCTCCCGATGGCATGCAATCAAAGCTGTGGTCATTCCTTTTTCAATCAAGTTTTCTTTCTTGTCTCCCGCAATTTATATCTTACATTTTTCAAGGAAAGCAATAAATCCGGCATGAGGAAATCAATGCTTCCCAATGATGCCTTTTTTGAAATAAAATCTATCAAGAGAGAATTATTCTTAGACATTTTAATCCACGTAAACCAAGGCTTGCAAAAAATAGAAGGCCAGGGTCACCAAAATAGACAAAAACGTGTTGTGAAAGTGAAAGTGAGCTAGAGTCGATATTATTTGTTTCCGCCTACAAGCCCACCAGATTAAAAATGTAAACTTTTCTTCTTCTTCTTCTTCTTCTTCTTCTTCTTCTTCTTCTTCTTCTTCTTCTTCTTCTTCTTCTTCTTCTTCTTCTTCTTCTTCTTCTTCTTCTTCTTCTCTTTCTTTTTTTTATCCTTTTCCCTTTAGTCCTCCTCCTCCTTTTCCTCCTCCTCCTTCACCCCCTCCTTGTTCTTGTTCTTCTCCTCCTCCAGCTGTCGCTGTTATCCACCTGTCTGTCTGACTGTCTGTCTATCCCTTTTTGTTCTCCTCCTCCCTATCCTCCTTGGTCTACAGGTTACAGACAAAGGAAACATATTTATACCTCCCCGAGAGAGGCTCTAGTCAGAGCTGTTCCCCCTGTCCTTTCTTCCCAACCCGCTCTCTAAGCCTTGCTCATCTATCACAGGGTAATCCAGGTTTTTCCCCGCGATTTCATTAAAGATCGGATTTAGATGTTCCTTCTATCGTATATATTTGTCAATATTTTTTTAAATTTTTTTTTAAGGAATAAAAAAAAAAAAACCCACTCACATGCATTAACGTTTACAGTGGTGCCAAATTATTATTTTTAGATGGTTCCCTTCTACGCTTCCAAGGTTTTTCCTATGGCAAAACATGGGATATTTTAAGTCAAACAAATTGGAGTGCGAACGGCTGCTACAATTTATTACACCTATATTTGTCTGCGCACTATAGAAATTGGTCTTCCTATACGAGAAGTGGTTAAGTTGGGTTTGAGTTGAGTTGGTTTAAAGTTCAACGTCAGTTTTTTTATAGGTTATATTGTGGAGGGGGCCCAAGATTGACGTATGACAAGATAATGTGCTGCCAACAGTACCTCAGACCCTCACAGGTCGGTTGGTTGGCTTCCGGTAGAGTAATAATCCTGTCGCCGCAGAATTGTGCCATTTTTGGGGGGCAAAATTTTTCCAAATTCTGCCCCCCTCCCCTCCCAATGTTAAGGTTTTACGCGAGCGGATAGCTTGGAGTAGGCTCCACTGGCAGGCGCTTCATGTCTGTCTCATGGCCGACGCATTGCTTAGCATATCTAGTTTATAGATAGAAAATCACTGACATATTTGACTGCTTAATATGAATGCAAGGCGTTGAGTTAAGTTGGTTTAACGTCCAGCATCAGCACTATATAATATGCTATATAATGGGCGGACCTCAAGACTGACGTCTGACAATTTTATGTGCGATATGAATGCAAGGCTGCTTGATTGTGTA
>RQTK01000428.1:178993-192792 GCA_003991915.1 Elysia chlorotica
ATAGATAGATAGATAGATAGATAGATAGATAGATAGATAGATAGATAGATAGATAGATAGATAGATAGATAGATAAGAAGAGCACGCGAGTCAGACCGCCATACACACAGCACACATAAACAGAAAGAGATTGAGAGAGAGGAAGAGAAATAAAGAGACAGACAGGGAGAACGAAAATGAGAAAGAGAAACACAGAAAGTAACAGACAGAGAGGGACAGACAGACACAGAGAGACAGAGATAAACAAGGAGAATGGAGATGGTGGGTTAAGAAAATCCGCTGCATGTGGGGTATGTTTATCTAATCCATTTTCCTCCGGTGAATCACAAGGCCTGAAGTGTCACAATAACGCTCTTGACAAAATGACTTCCCAAAATAATAGTAATATGCGTGAAAGGTCTATGGTAAGCGTGTTTATATTACATTATTGTCAAGTTGCTAACAAAACAGTCAATTTCAATCTCCTTCAGTTGCGATTGGACGCCGATGTGAATTTCCTTGCCCATCGTCTCCGTATTGTTTATGGACCCCTGTTATCGCAAAGTGTGTAATTACTTTACAACGCTCACTTAACGCTATTTCAAATACCGGTGGTAAGCATCGCCTGTTGCAATCGGAGGCAGAGGGGCCAACAATAGCCTCATAGAATGACATGGGCCAACACTTGACAGTTGACACCCCATCCAATTGAGGTCTAGTTTGGTTTGTGACTGTCACCGTCTAATCCAATTGAGGTCTAGGTTGGTTTGTGACTGTCACCGTCTCGGCATCGCTCATTCATTCTGTTCATAACAGGTGAGCGAACCCGAAGCTTCGATATGTAACTCACCTCTCGTTCGGCGCTTGCTCGATCGCTTTCTCACTATGTAACTTCTCTGCCTGTCTGTCCACATCTCTCCCCACATCTCTCTTAGTCTCTGTCTCTTTATTTTGTCTCTCTCAGTCTCTCTCATACCACTCTCACTCTCTCTCCCTCTCTCTCATACCACCCTCACTCACTCTCTCATCTCTCTATACCACTCTCACTCTCTCTCCCTATCTCTCTCATACCACTCTTACTCTCTCTCCCTCTCTTTCTTATACCACTCTCACTCTCTCTCCCCCTTTCTCTCATATCACTCTCTCTCTCCCTCTCTCTCATACCACTCTCTCTCTCTCCCTCTCTCTCATACCACTCTCTCTTTTCTCTCTCTTATACCACTCTCACTCTCTCTCTCCTTGTCCCTGTCTCTCTCTCTAACATACCACTCTCACTCTCTCTCTCTCTCTCTCTCTCTCTCTCTCTCTGCCGCACAATCGCGACGGTGTAGAGCTGCCAATGTGAGCGCCTGCCCACAAACCCTCCACACTCACTAATCTCACTCACTCAGGCAAACTGTGGTGTCCCCCCACCCCCCTTCAGTCCATCATGCTGGGGTGTTCGATTTGATCTCCGATTTGAACCGTCGTTTTCGCGGTTACTCACGCATTCGCTAACATAACGACCTGCTGTCAAACTATCAGGTGTTTTTAAGTACATATACTCTCGCAATGGTTGTTTCAATATAAACATAACTGTTTGTTGATAAAGTAAACATACCTGTTTGTTGATATTGTTTATTACACTACGCTATAAGGTAACAAATACACCTAAAGGCATTTTCCCGAACTGTGTCTATTTACAGAGAAACGAAATAATGTAAATCAGATTGAAACAATGTTTGATAATTGCTGACACATTTTCTGGAACTAAACAACAATAGATAATGATGCACGTATAGGATATTTCCATACAAAGGTTCCAACTGCATCAGATTTTGAACTTTGTGTTCGTAGGAGCTACAACGAAGGTTCTTCTTGCTTTCTGAGAATCTGCGCTGGTTTCTAAGAAAGACTTTTGCTTCAGGTAAGTTTTTTTTAATAATAGAAACACAGTTACTAAATTAACTATGACATAAATTATTGTTACCGTCAATAAGCACTAGTTCATGGAATAGCAACTTGTCATGGAGGAAAAGAAATAGGCGAAAACTTAATTGTTTGAAAAGAATGTTAGAAACATAGGAATATTGGGTGGTGCTAAAACGCTTCAAACCAAGCCGTTGTCGTAGTTTAGCCGTTAATGCTGTTTTGTAAGAATTAAAAAATTAATGATAACTACGACATATCTTTACATTTACTTCATATATTTATTACATTTCATTAACTATAACAAATAAAAAAAGAACGCAAAATACGAAGGAGAGAAATATAAATATAAGAAGTGAACGTAATTAACCCCACCCCCTAAAAAAAGAAAACAAAACTAAACAAAAGAATATTAAATGCACTGGCAAATCAGGAAGAACAACATTTCTAATTTTTTCCCCTTCAATGAATCTAGTTTTAGTTAAAGGAATACAATTTCATTTCAAATTCAAATGCAAGCTTGATAGTACATCCGCAACACATGTATCTTTGTGTTTGATCATGTAAATTTGTTGTGTCCTTCTTCTAATTTTAAAATTATAGAAAAATAAAAACGAAAATAAACATTAAGCACCTCAAGGGTCTAAAGTTTCGGTATTGTATGAAAGGGTCAACACAATATCTTAGAAAACGGTTTATAAATAAATAGCCTTAGGTTCCAATATCTTCAAAATAAAGAAAAAAAACGTTTATAGGAGAAAACATGAGATGAAATAGTGCAGAAAAAGAGACAACAGCAGACAGCTATTTATACTGATGAATTTTTCATAACAGCATGTTAAAACTCCCGCTAAAAGTACGGAGCTTAAAAAGAAGAAAAAATAATGCTCTGAGATAAAAAGCAGATTTAATGCTGATCACTATTTAAATCTATTTTGCCTAAACGGACACAGTGAGAGAATAGGGCATTAATTTTAAGAGAGAGTAATGTGTACAAGAGGGACATAGATCATAACTGTTAAGAGAGCCAATGGAGTTAGAACTCAGTTGACTTTAAGCTAGCACTCTGTGAATTGTTATGAACTGTTAGAAAAATAGGACGTATAGAACGACGTAAATAAATAAAAGGAAAAAAAATCAAAGGTAGCGTCAAGATGTAAGAGCAACAAAAAAAGTTATTTTTTTCGATGCAAGTTTCTTTTCCCATTAAAACGAGTATCAAAGCATCCAAGTGGAACGTACATAGCCTACTTTTAGCTAGTCATTTTCCGCAACTCTCAATAAAAATATGCAACAGGATTTCATTTGGTCCAAATGATAAAGTAAAGACAGCAACAATAGTTGAACAGATTAATAAAATCATGATTTATAGGGAAATTTATCTGATAAAAGAAATGGATACATTCATCAATACATAGATCAAGGCAATAGATCAGATAGAACATGCGAACATCTTGAATATCATCTATGCACTCTTAGCTGTTTGAATTTTCAATGACTAGAGATAAAAAGTATAACACTAAGTCTTATAATATTAAAATTTAGGGTATAGGTAAGGCTTCTTCACTTGGATTATGGATCACTTAAACCGTCTTGCGAGATCAAGCATGAAAGGATAGAGATTATTTCGATGTAATGTAATATCGTATGCTATAATCTGAAGTCCTTAAGAAGATAAAAGAGCGTAAAGCAATGCGAGCGCAAGCTGGCGATTTCTATCTTGGACAAAAGGGTATGGTGATGGTGGTGGTGGTGTGTGTGTGTGTGGGGGGAGGGGGGACATACATCATGTTGTGCTCACCGTTTATAGCTGTAACTAAACAAAAGATCAGTGAAGTACTTTCAGACACAAAAAAAAAAGAAATATTATCTCCTATTCGTATTTTTATTGAGAAGATTGGTTGTGCATTAGTTTAGCTATCTATACATTGATTTCTTTCTCTATAAAGAGGGACTCTAGCATATCATCTTTTCGCCTTTAAAAAAAATGATAATGTAATCAGATCTAGATTTAAACTTAAGTGAAAAGAATCAAACATTTTAATAAAATACATTAATTTTGACGTTTTCGAAAGACCATTTCAGATGTTCTGCCATTTTGCCAGAAACAAATAAACCCGAATTTACCAATACATCTTTGTTTACCGAAACCCGAAAGAAAATAATAATCCTGTCATTTTTTTCTTTCATATTTGCGAACATAAAACGTTTAATCCCAATTTATCAATACATCATGGTTTACCGAATATCACAAATAGCTAGTTAATTTGTACTTTTAGATATAGACAAACTCATCAACACAAAATGCAACTCGTATTTAAGTTTAGAAGTGCAACCCATCTGTACTTAGCTTTTAAATGCATACAATATGAATATTTGTAGACAATATATTTCCACCAAAGTGTACAACATTTAAAAAAAGTAGCATGAGAAAAAAAAGATGACTTGACACTTTTAATATTCATTTTTTCTTCGATTGAAAGGCTTAACTGATAGAGCAAGTTCCCGTACGTATTCTTTTTTTCTTTCTTCATTTCTCACCGTTGCATTGTGATAATCTGAGTTTCTTCCTTGCATCTTTTATTGCGTAAATGCCAACAAAGCTAACATGGTTTTTATATTACTGTACAACAAAAAGATGACATAATTTGTTACCCATTTATTCAACAACACTAATAAAAAATAAGTTGTTGATTAAGGTCGTATAAGGTATCAACAATCTGACCGCTAGCTTAAGGGAAAAGGCACAAAACTCATTTAAAAACTCTTGGTAAATGTGGAATATTGTTTGTTAAATGTAAATTCATAGGACAAGAAAGAATAGATATTTACTAAAATATCATCATTTTAAAGGCTAAAAGATTTTAAAGCCCTCACATTGGAACCATATGGAACCAAAAAAGACATAGAGAAAGGAATAGCACGATACACGCAGAGAGCCGTCCTTGATATTGTGATTCTATTGCTATTATTCCATCTCGGTTTGATGTGAACTAGAAACACATTGTAAGCAAAGAGTTTTTGATGCGGCTTCAGGTTGATAACCTATCTATGCTGATCGCGGCAACAATAATGGCTTTGAACTTAGTGGCACCTGCATCAGAGAGAAAGAAAGAGAGAGAGAGAGAGAGAGAGAGAGAGAGAGAGAGATAGAGAGAGAGAGAGTAAATAACATGGGGAGCTATACAAGAACGGCATATTGAGGAAGCGGGAAAGTGAAAGTAAAAACAACAGAACTCAAGAGAGAGAGAGAGAGAGAGAGAGAGAGAGAGAGAGAGAGAGAGAGAGAGAGAAAGACGGAGAAACCTGAAGTAGGAGAGACAACGACAAAGAGAAAGAAAGAGGGATGGAGAAAAGAACAAAGAAAGCTCGTATTATTGAACATTACGGCGATGCCTTGTCCACTCATAACCCTCTACTCTGCTTTTATCATCAGAGAGATAAAAGCTATTGGCAAGAACTAGCTTGATAAAGATTCTGTAATTACATCTCACTCATTAGGCATATCATGTTGTAGGAGCTAATTCCGGACCTTGCCCCGCTCTTCCCAGATCCCAGGTCGGCCTTCTTGACTCTGCTGTAGCTGTAATGGCATTGCTGTTTTCTGTCTCAGACCGGGATAATATTCGATCAGTAATCGCTCGTTACAAGCAAGTCTCATGCTCAAGATGAACGACCTGCTTCTTGGAAACCGAAGAATAGAAAATATTATTCTCAATAGTGCATCTAAAAATGTTGTCTCAAAACACCCTATTCTTTTTAACCCAAGGCTTCCAAATATCAGGAAAAGTCATCGAAGTAGACACATTTTTGATTTTTGTGTCAAAGTGAATTATACCATTGGAAAAAAAATGGAAAAAGTTAGAAAATTATTTCTCAATATTGCAGTGTAGGCTGAGTAGGCGGGACGAAAATTGCTCTCTGAGTATCAATCTAAACTAGCTTTTGTAATGACTTATGACAGATACATCACTATTCACTCCGATCTTTTCGTTGACTTGGCCTATTTATAAGGAGGCCTCATTTTTACCTCTATAGTGCTGTCTGCCTCTCTAACGCTGTTTCGGTCTGTTTCTCTCCCTCTCTGTCTATCTCTCACACTCTGTCCCGCTTTTTCTTTCTCTTTGTCTTTCTGTCTGTCTCTCTTTTCGTCTGTCTGTGTATCTTTCCTTGTATGTGCATGCGTCTCTCTAGATTCTTTATCTCGCTTGAATATATTAAAGAGTGCATGATACAACCTGTTGTGAGCCCACCTCTTTCCCTCTTCTTTAGGGCCAGGGGGCGCGGTAGTCCCGGGGTAGAACATTGACTTTGAACGCAGAAAGTCTGTGGTTCGAACCTTGGCGATTTCGCCCCCTACTCGTTGGGTCCATGTCAGTGAAATGTGACCAGCTGAAACATGAGTCATTTTATCCTCGCTCTGTCTTTGTGTGGTAGCAATTAAAATTATTAGACCTTAATCTTGGGATCCGTCCTCAATATATTCTCTACAGTGCTGAAGGTGAACGCTAACATCAAGACAAAACAAAACCCTCACGTTTTCTCCAGTTTCTTAATAATATCAGATATGAGATCCATTTTGACAATATCTTCTGTGGTGAACATTCTAGAATTAAAATTCGAACTAAGACACGATTCTCTCTCTAGATTTTCACTTAGTAGTTTATTTCTTTTATTTTTTTTTACTTTAAAATTCAAAACAAATTTTTTATTTGTCTTTCTTTAATAAGATTGTAACTTTCTGTATGTTGCGGTTTGTGTTTGTATATATTTTCTTGCAACCCACTTGTGCAAAAAATTGTTGCGTTAAATATTTCGTCCATGCATAAAAATCACAGCTTGCCTAGGACCTTTCGATAAAACAATCTTATGACTTGAAAGTAATTAGGTATTTAGCTCTCAACTCCAAACAGGTTTATCAGCTTAAGCCTTAGACCTTGAAATGTTGGCAATATCCTTTAGTGAACCTAATTAGCTAGAAACAAAGAGAGACTGCAATCCAAACACACCCACACATACACACACACACTGCCATAGACGTATATAGCAAAAAACTACTGTCTGTCCATGAAGTCATAAAACTCTATTATTTTTAACGCCACACCGAAAGAAAATGGAATTTTCCATCACGGGCATTCGGGAATAAACATCTCCTAAAATCGTAATGGGCATCTAAAGTACACAAAGAGATGACGCAGCCCAAGGCGGAACTAATAGGCCGAAAAATGTGCACAAGTTGCACTTTGAAATATCAACAATATTCCTTTCTCAATCACAATTATTCCATTTTGAAGAACGAAGAGGACACGTTCAGAAAACGGAAGACAAAAAGGATAAAATTTAATAGTTAACTGGATTGACAAAATGAAGAGAGAGCGAGAGCCGGGGCGAGAGAGAGAGAGAGAGAGAGAGAGAGAGAGAGAGAGAGAAGAGACAGACAGACAGACAGAGAGAGAGAGAGTGAGAGAGAGTTAGGAAAAGAGAGAATAAAAGAAATAGTGAAAAAAGAGATTGACAAACGTAATGGATAGGAAGGCCTACACAACTAATAATTCGGAGAGGCAGAAAGACTAATTTGTTTAAAAAGCGTGTAGGAGAGAGATAAAAAAAAGAAAGATAGAGATACAGAGATAGAGAGAGAGAGAGACAGAGATAGAGACAGACACAGACAGAGACATAGACATTTTTGAGATACAGAAAGAGAGAAAACCCAAATTAAAAATGGGCATAAGGAGAAAAACGGTGTTTTGGTTAGAATCCAGAAAGTAAACTACTGAACTTCATTCTATTTGAGGCAGTTGAATGAAATATGATCACCTCACATCATACGGACGTTGAACAATCGCAAACATAGATGAAAAGTGCCTTAACAGACAGTGTTGTTGGATCAAATGGGCTGTTTGACTTTTTGCTTTAACCGTGTGACGAATTTGATAATAATTATACGTTGAACTATACTAAACCTATACAAGAGTTTTCTACCATTTACCGCCATTCAGTCTTGCATAGTTCTTTTATTCACAAAGTGTTTATAAAAGAATCAATGAATCATACCATAACATTAATGAGAGTTTATAACTTAATGCAGCTTGCAAACTAACCCATCATCAAGATATATAAGTAATTAAACTAATGCATTCCAACACTGATTTAAACTGTGTGCAGGTTTTTAATCCTTAATTAAAATTGGCTAGAATGACATTATGCATGTCATTATGACATAAAATATAAAAATATTAAAAAATTAGTCATGGATAGCTTTACAAATGCATTTGACACTCGAGAATGATATGTTCTGAAAAACTTCATACTTAGAAAAAAGTGGAAAAGGCAATTTAAAAAAACGACTTAATGAGGAATTAGTGTTAATGACAGCTGCATCACACCACACAACGTGCATCGTGGATTCATCTTACTCGGCAAAATTTGAAATGCAAGCATGAATGGTCCCACAAAACATATACAACATAAAGACTGTATAGATCTCAAATTTTATGTGCAGCCGCATACTAGACAGGGCGGGGATACCATGACTCCTGTCTCAGCCTGACACGAGCCCAACCAGAAGGGAGCGAAATCGCCAGGGCTCGAACCACGGACCTTTTGCGTCGGAAGCCGATGTTCTACCCCAGGTCCACCGAGCCCCCCTTATGTACCGAATCCACGATAACTATGATTATTTCGGTTCATTTTGCAATTTAAATTTTGTTCCCTAATGGTTGGATCGGTGTAAGTACGAGTATAAAGTGGCCGGCTGAGACATGAGTCTTGACATCTCCCCTCTGTCTCAGTATGACAGCATGTCAGACTTGGGTCTTAGAAAAAAAATCTATCCGTGATATGGCTTAGTTACTGACGTTAGACGTAAAGAAATCAAGCAAGCAATCAGCCAATCGATCAACTATTCATCCCCAGTTGACAGGACGAAGAACTGATCAGAATGACGAAGAACCGTATCATGTTATCGAAAGCATGGGATTGGGCTCCTAAAAAAGGTCTATTCGGATTATCAAAAGCGGGCGCTGTAACCCCATTGCCACATGATCATAAATACCTAAGATCAAGATGTCAATTCTGTAATATGTTTTCTTTGAGGTGTTAGACTGGTATGATTAAATTTCTTAAATACAGCAGAGCGTTTAATTTCCTGGTGTTTCAAATTGTCACTGCCCGAAACATTAGGAAACAGTATAATCTTGCTTTTAGTTTTGCATTGTTTCTTAAAATGATAAAAATCCAAAATGTCGTGTCTTTTAATTCCACAAAGAAAGATAGATGGATAGGTCGAGAGAGTGAGCTAGCAAGAGAGGAAGAGAGAGAGGGAGAGAGAGATGGAGTATGTATGGATTAGGAGTTTAATTGCAATGGATCGACGCATAAACAAAGAGAGAAAGACGCATGTCAAAAGCGAGAGAAGGATAGAGTGGGATAGAAAGATCGATAAAGAAAAACAGAAACTAAGAAAGAAACAAAAAGAGATAGAAAGAGAGAGAGAGAGAGAGAGAGAGAGAGAGAGAGAGAGAAAGAGAGGGAGAAAGATAGACACACATAGAGACAGACAGAACAGACAGAGAGACAGACAAAAAGACAGACAGACAGATAGAGCAACGGGCATTTTGTTAAGCCCAATCATGAACATGTTTTACGCATGCAAAAATGAAGCATTTCAAAATCATTAAATGATTTAGTTACAAAAACAAAACATGGCATATAATACAACTATTAACAGATATGTTTATGCAGTCATCTACATGAATTGCAAAAAAAGTTAAAACATTTATGATGCATTTCTTATCATTGCAAGTGTACATTCTCTAGAGAGTCGCTATGCCACAAGTCTTATGACTGCTCTGTAGGAGAGAAAAAGAGCAGTCTCTAGCGGTGGATGATACGGACATTTACTTAAAATGAACACCGTGAATACTTTGTAATTAAGAAGAAAAAAAACAACAACGAAAAAAACCCAATAACAACAACAATAACAACAACAATAACAACAACATTAACAACGTTTTTCAGTTACCCCTTCGTATGCATTTAAGTGCTACAAGTTTCCATATGTAATTATTTGCTAGAAAAATAAATTCAGCATAGCTGTACCCGTTTCTCAAATGAAAAATATCTTTCGTATAAAAAATGCACCAATTTCATGTTATGGGGAGTTAAAGTCAGAAGTTTATGGGTTACTAGATAGTCATAATACCCACATGATTCATTAAATGTTTACGAGGATCAGTTAGTTAGTTGATAAAATAAAATGGCCAGAATTTGAAGGACACTGTATACTATATAATTGTTAAATAAGGAGAAATCTGTTATTGTGAAAAGACCAAACCATAAACCTTCGATTTGCATTATAATCGATCTAAGTATGAAGTATTTCTATTAGGTTACATAATAATGTTGAAAGTAACCTTAATTTTGGTTTTTCCGATATCTGTAAAATTTCTCTAAGAATGGATTCATTACAAATCATAGGAAATACAAAAGCAGACAATGGTCAAAACGAAGTAAGCTTTTCTCTTTATAAAAAGACTTGCAGGCTGCGGCAAATTGAATTGTGTAGAACAAATTAATCTATCTCCTTGGTTACATTTGGTAATATATCACAGTTAATTTTGCACTTGTTATAGTATACTTAACTCAGAAGTTTTCTTAGGTACTTATCTATAAAAGTGTATAAACATGATATTGAGAATGATCCTATTAGGATTTCGAACTCACCGAGATTTAAGGATCGGAACATAGTTCGAAAACATAAACCCTGCTATAATTATGTTTGCTCATCAAGCAAGAGGCATGAAGCGTAAGTAATGCTAATCGGTGCGTTTTTTTCTAGTCGGTCAAAGAGAACATAAATGCGCAAACATAAGAACAAAATTAGACCCCCCTACAAAAAATAGCACGGTGACGCTTCTGCTTTCTTTAACATCTCTCATTGGATTCAACAAAGTGGAATAAAATTATTTTAGTCGTTTTTTTTTGCAAAATCTTATCCTTAATTTAAGATTTAGATTTTTACGAAAAAAGAATAGCGTCATTTTTTACAAGTCTGAATTTATTGTGCCTACGTGCTTGCTTTAAATTTGGGTTCATTTTTTAACAGATTAATACGATGTACAAGTAAAAACTTTAAGCATCCAAATAAACTTAATAACACAACTCTTAAATGCCATTTTCTTTCCACTACATTTGACAGCTTTGAAAAATATTCCTGTCTTTAGTTCATTTTTTTTTCTTAAGAAAAAAAAACCTTTTCTATGCTGTAAATGCTTTCTCAACCATTCAAAGAAACCTTTGTAAAGTTTTAAAAACAACAGACAGAGACATAAAATTGTTTCGGCTATAGAGGCTTTTTTGTAGTTTAATCTGCTCATCGTAACACAGTATATGTTGCTATTTATTGCAAAACATAGAATTTTTAAGAATATAATGACAAAAAAAAAACTAACAGAACAAATTTTTGTAACATCCATAAAGAGACAAAACTGAAGAAAAAAACAACAAAAAACAACAACAACAAAACAACAACTATCGAATACACGAAACAAACAAATGGCAAAAATTCCACAAAGAACAAAATAAATCGGACTAGAAAAAAAAACATAATATAATTGAACATGTATTAACCTTTAATATTAAAAGCTATATCTCCAAGAATGTTTGAAAAATTAAAGGAAATCCTTGTAATGCGTCACTTTACGCTGAGAAACTTTTTTTTTGAATTCCTCGAAAACTCTCCGAAAAATAAGTTTCCTCACAGGCATTAGTTTGACAGATGAGATTTGTCTCTTTTCTTGCATTCGTATTTTTCCATTTTCAGTACATGATATCAGACATTATACATTTCTTTACATTGAAATATCATATAGATCGAAGGGGATAGACAGAAATGCATATATCTTATAAGGTTTTCTAAACATATTCCTAAACTTATCTTCTAGCATATAAATACATATATATATATATATACCCTCTAGGTGTCAAGTTTGTTTCATGTCCGCTTTTGAAAAGGCAGACCTGTAGTCAGTAGTTCCTTTTGTGAACAAACATCTTGGTATAAAACACCGTCTCGGTCCAAATAGTGATGTTTCGAAGAAAAGAATAAAGAAACAAAATGTTTTCAATACTTCATAGCTGTATTTCCAGGAATATTTGAAACATTGAACGAAGTGTTTATAATATATTACTTTACACCGAGAAAAATAAATTCAGCTTCCTCGAAAACTATCCCATGTATACATTTACTAACGCGTATTTGGTTGAGCGATTGGTTTTTCGTATTGATGGTATTGGTACTTTTCATTCTCATGTTGCTAACTTCATCAATTCAGATATATACATTCTTCTTAAAGTGAAATATTCGAAAGATCGAAGGTTAGTAATGTTTAAGATGAAACCTTCCTAATTTCCTATGCTTTCACACACACACACACATACACACAAATATCTAAATACTAGTTTTTAAAACGAATACAAAAAAAACTCAGTTCGTTTAAGAGCTAGATAATACAAATAAATGTTAATGTCAGTAAAGATCAATTAATGATATTATATATGTAATATATAACCTTTTCATTTTTTTTGGCCTTTTGATTCACTGAGATTTCTTTGTGTAACACTTATTAGTTATACAATGTAATATTCTCCAACGTTTAAAAAGCTCTCTTTTACCCTTCTTCATTTGAAGTTTTTTTCATTGCCGCTCTTATAAAGCCAGCTCTTCAGTCAAACGTTTCCTTTTAAGTGGCCACATTTCCTTATGTAAAACACAGGCTATATGGGACCTTTGATAAGAAACAATATATTTGCGATTCTTCAGAGATGTATCTTCAGGACTGTTTAAAAAAGTTAAAGAAAGTGTTTCTAACAACAATCACTTTACACTGTGAAAAAAAGTTTATTTCCTCGAAAACTGGTCCATGCATTTAATAAAGTTAAAATAATGTGTGCCTATTGGTGGTGTGGATATTTTTCCTTTTAGTACTGCATGGCAGCCTATTATATCCCTTTTTCTTTGTTCTTTTGAAACTCTGTGGTTTATTCGTACATGTATGAAGTTATTTGTTCTCCAATGTAAGGTTAAATGTTTTTCTTTCAGCCCTTGTGTGTTTCTCAAGATCCGCTTCTGACAATCTACAATTAGTGGTCCCCTTTTTTACGGAAAAAATATCTTAATTGTCTTGGTCTAAACAGTCTTGTTAAAAAAAACCCAGAACATTTTATCCTAATACTGTCTATTTCCAAGCTTCTTTTATCCGAAATTCGACAGTCTTAGAAACCAGGACAATTATTAGTTTCGTTCTGTGTGTGAAAACAAGACAGGTCGAGCAAAAAGGCTGTAACTAAGTTCTTTGAGTTTGCGTTCTTTACTCACGCGATTGTTAGCTGTTTGGATGTAAAACCTAAAGGTCTGTTACTGTTAAATGTGGCTTTAAGTTGCACTCCCTGGGTTTCTCTTGTCAAGTTGAACTTAGTGAAAAAAGTCAAATTTGTCCCTTGGGTACACCAATTTAGGGCGACTTGAATTTTTAAAAGGCAGTGACAAAGGGGGGAAAAGGACGACAAAGAGATACGCCGACAGAGAGACAGATAGACAGACAAAGAGAATACAGAGAGAGAGAGAGAAAGAGAGAGAGAGAGAGAGAGAGAGAGAGAGAGAGATACGTAGATGGTTAAAACATAAAAAGGGAGGTTATATACAAGAAGAACATGAAAGAGGAAAAAAAAAATAACAAAACAACCCAACCAAAAATTGAGGCAGAACAAGAATAAAAAAAATACCTCAAAGATGGATACATTGATAGATGGGTGCAGCTCGACACTTTCGAGTTTTTCGACAGGTAATTAGTTTTTTTATTAGTTGGATGGATAGATAGATAAATAGATAGATAGATAGATAGATAGATAGA
>RQTK01000428.1:193752-230452 GCA_003991915.1 Elysia chlorotica
CCCTCTACTGGTTGGGTCGGTGTCAGTTTAATGTGACCGGCTCAGACAAGAGTCCTGGTATCCACTGCCTGTCTCGTGTCGGGCAGCACATACAATTGTCAGACGTCAGTTATGAGGCCCGTCAACAGCATAGCCTATATAGTGCTGACGTTGGACGATGAATTAACTCAACTAAATCAACTGTACTAACAGTATAGACAAAAAAAATCCTCCTCGCCCCCACCTTCTCTTACTAATTGCCCACACAGCCAGATCCATTGTGAGTGTCTTATCCTCACACCCAGTTAGAGCTTAGAAGTGAGTCCAGGAAAGCTGCCCAATCAAGACCTGCTCTTTTACCCCAACAACCCCCTTCCCTACCCCTTTTCCCACCCTTTTCATCTACATTTTCGCACTCGCCGAAATTCCGTCTGCCTCAGCTGGTCCCCTGAGTTGACACAAGCGCGGAAACTCTCTATTGGAGAGACTTCCGGTGGCGCAGAAACCAATATCCGGAAATGGAATTTGTTTCGTGCTCTTCCGGCAAAGAGGACTTCGGCATTTGCATTTCACTCATCCCTTCCCCCGAAAAACACAGAGGAACAAACTGCAATGGGGCGGGTCCCATCTGTTCTGATATTTATTGTTTTGTAGAATGTTCCGGGTTTTGCTGTGGCAGATCCATGTTTTGCTGGAATGGTCTTAGGGTTAAAGAAGAAGATCCGTCTCTTTCGTGGCAAAATAATAGGGTTAAGGAAGAAAATTCGTCTCTTTGCTGGAAATGTCTTAGGGTTAAGGTTGAAGACTCGTCTCTTTGCTGGAATAGTCATAGGGTTAAAGAAGAAGATTGGTCTCTTTGCTGGAATGGTCTTAGGGTTAAGGTAGAAGATTCGTTTCTTTAATTGAAAAGTCTTAGGGTTAAGGAAGAAGACTCGTCTCTTTGCCAGAATGGTCTAAGGGTTAAGGTAGAAGATGCGTCTCTTTGCTGTAAAAGTCTTAGGGTTAAAGTAGAAGATCCGTCTCTTTGCTGGAATGGTCTTAGGGTTAAGGTAGAAGGTTCGTCTCTTTGTTGGGAAAGTCTTAGGGTTAAGGATTACTTTTTTCATGCTATGTGTGAGATTTGTCTATGAGGTTGAAGCAGTGATTAATTTTCGTTTGTACACAGATTACTATGACGTACTTTTTTTTTTTTTTTTTGTTGACGTTGAAAAGAAGCTCTTTCCTATTAATACTTACTTCTCCTAGGCTTCTAATATGGCTATAGATCACTGGACTAACGTCTCAAACGTTATCGTCCTGCCACACACGAGACAGTGCGGGGATATAAGAAATCCTGTCTTAGCCAGTCACACTATTCTAATAGTGACCTAACCAGTAGTGGGTCAAATCTTACACACGAGTTTGCTGATCATGGGCTTCGACCTTTACGATTTGCAGACCAACACTGTATCTCTTATGTCAGCTCCCTCTCTCTCTCTCTCTCTCTTTCTCTCTCTCTCTCTCTCTCTCTCTCTCTCTCTCTCTCTCTCTCTCTCCTTCCCTCTTTCCCTGTGGGGTCAATGTCGCCTAGGTTCCCTATCGGATCCTATTATGGTGTATTTCTGTGGTGCTTTCCAAGGGTCTATAACATAACTCAGCGTTTAGAAAAAAAATTCACTAAGTGGTAGGCGGATTAGTATAAGATGTAAATAGTCCATTTCTCTTATTTAGAGTCAACATACCATTAAACAACCGACTCCGCCACAGTAAACATAACAAGACATAATTATATTTACCAAAATGTAAGGATTTCCAAAGAACATCTTTGAATGATCTTTGTCGTTTACTATTTCTTTCTTATATCTGGGGAAATAGAAGATACACTCTATACATGTCCACACTATTGTTGTTAGGAAAACAAAAGGTACTTCTGTTTCTTATTGTTATGAATTTTACATCAATTTACAAAATATTGAAATCTAAGTTGCAAAAAAACCAAAAAAGAAAGCAAAGCAATTATGAAAAGTGTCTGTAGAATAAAATTTAACGAGATTTTACCTAAAGTTATTCCATGATTCATGTTAAACAAGCAGCCAGATTGATAAATGTTACGTTGAATAAATCATTCTGTGCAGTAATTAAACATTATCTATTTTCGATGACTCGCTAAAAATGCAATGCTAAGCAAAGTGCAACAAATAAATAGTATTTCATATCTTCTCTTTTTACCAGTAAAATATGGATTGGAATTATTTAAGAAAGCAACGTTTGATATGAAGCGTTATAGTATTGAGATAACCAGGGTACTGATTGAAATACTATTGATTTTTTGTATGGTTTTAAGTGAGATATCAGTCATAAATTCAATGCCGCTTTTGGAAGGTAAGCACGTTTGCTGGAAGGTTAATGGGGTAATATTTAGATTTCAATGTCGAGCAGAAACCTTCCTGACAATCATTTTCAATGACACGATCAAAATTAACAGTTAACAAACCTAGTTTAGTGACCCACTGACCCACCTCTCTCTCTCTCTCTCTCTCTCTCTCTCTCTCCCTTTTCTCTCTCTTTATTTCGCGCGCTGTCTTTGTTCCTTTGCCTCTTTCTTTCTATCACATTCTTTGCGTCTCTCTCTCTCTCTCTCTCTCTCTCTCTCTCTCTCTCTCTCTCTCTCTCTCTCTCTCTCTCTCTGATTTATTATACCTTTGTCCTCTCTCTTTCTTGTGTTTCTCTCTCTGTCTGTCTGTCTGTCTGTGTGTCTGTGTGTCTCTCTCTCTGTCTGTCTGTCTGTCTGTCTGTCGGTTTGTCTGTCTGTCGGTCTGTCTGCCTCTCTCTCTCTCTCTCTCTCTCTCTCTCTCTCTCTCTCTCTCTCTATCTGATCTCCTTGCCCTAAAGTAAACTAACCTCCACCGGATGAATATAATAAAAGCTGCTTTCATCTATATCATGAGACACTGATGGTGCTGTTCCACCTTACGCCCACATAAATAGGTGCGGCATGGTACCCTCCAACCACGGTCTGTCTAGCGCACGGGTTCTAAAGCTCATAACGATAGATAGATAACGTCAAAGCTAAAATCTAAGAACAGTAAGTACAACGTTGTGTTAAGCTTACGCCTTGTCGTAAGATATGGAATAAATAAGACTTACGACGAGGTGTAATTAATTTTTGCGCGGAGCTGTACTTACTACCCTAAGTCTACACAATGAATGATTTAGACATCTTCGAAAGTCAAATTACCTTTTCACACTAAACTTTCATGACGTGTTTCAGTCAAACTTCCTATGATCGTGTGAAAAACAAATAGCTTGATGTTATAACACAATCACGAATACTCCAGTTGCATGTCCAGAGTGAAATGACCTGACCCAAAGTGAACTTCGAGCACCAACCATTTAAATTTGATCCTTTCCGTTCAATTCAAACCTGGACTAAAACAATTATGTGGTTTCATCAATAAACTTTGAAACTTCTTCCAGTACAGCTACCACCCAAATGGTGAGAGTAATATGAGCTTTAGTTCATCTACACAGTCATGTATGTTAGTTATTGCAGTCGGTGGTTTGAATGGGGATGTCATTTAATGTAAACTTTAACAACGGTACATGTACCACCTAGTAGAGGCTACTGTCGTAATGATGAGACTAATATGAGCGTCAATTCATCTACACAGTCATGTATGTTAGTTATTACAGTCGGTGGTTTGTATGACGATATCATAATAGTGTAAACTTTAACAATGGTACATGCACTACCTAGTATAGGCTACTGTCGTTCTTAAGCTAGGAAAATAACCGTACAGAAAATAAAATGGTTCACGCATCATTTTCAGAACTTAATTTCAGTTTTTCCTTCTCCGATGTGCAATGGAAATTGAGAAAAGTGAATGTGGAGCGAGGGGGGAGTGGGGTCGTTGAGGTTCTAGTGTTTTAAATACAATTCCACGACTGTCTAAATTAGCCTGGTGGGCTCATAAAAGGGGAGAAAAAACTGATTTGGTCTTAGACTAACGAGAAACTCTACCCCGTCCATTTCTCTTTTCTCTTAATGCTGGTGGCTTAAGTTCTTTGACTTTCACAAACCTGCCCGCAAAATGCAATTGATCCTGTCCTATCCTTTCCCTTTTGTTCTCTCAGTCCGTGGTCATGGAAGACAGCTAATTCCAGTTAGCCCGGCCCGTGTTTTGTTTTGACTGATTTGTCTAGACCGGCCCGGCTCCGAACAATTCCCTTCAAAGTGGAAAGACCTGCTCTTCGATGAACTCCATTGATTGAGTTTCGCGAGGACTCGGGACACCTAATTTGAAGGCTCCTGTGGCTTAAGTGGATTCCACCTGGTTGATAGATGGGTGGGCATCCTAAACAGTGTACGCTAGGGTTTAAGAGCTCGGTGGACGAAATCGCGCAGGAGAAAAAGAACTTTCTTGGCAAAACTTATTTAACCAAAAATAAATAATGAGCAATTTTAGGGCAAGTTAGCGCAGTATCAGGGGGGGGGGTGCTGGGGTAGTAACATCGGATTCCGACGCAAAAGGTGCGGGTTCGAGCCCTGGCGATTGCGCTGCCTACTGGTTGGGTCGGTGTCAGTTTAATGTGACCGGCTGAGACAGGAGTCATGGTATCCCCACCCTGTCTCGTGTGTGGCAGCACATAAAACTGTCAGACAAGTGTCTTGGGGCCCGTCCACAATATAGCCTATATAGTGCTGATTTTAGACGTTAAACCAACTCAACAACTCAACAACAACAGCGCAGTATCATCTCTTAACTAAAAACATGGAAAGAAAAAAAAAACACTTAGCAAGAGGCCTATCTCCGATGGTTGCTAAAAATCCAATACGATGGTGCGCAATCTTTTACGAGCGCAAAAAGGCAACGGGAATTCATCTAACGCACTGAATTATTGCACTGTATTGTACCTTAAACTCAACCAGCCGTGCAGCGTCGTAAATGATAGTTCAATAGCGGATAACGCAACATCCTTTACGCTTGCTTTACTACATAGAAATGGCCAGTCGATGTTCAGGGGATATATATGGCATGTTCATGCTACTGTAACAGTAAAACTCACTTAGAGGAACATCTGGGATTCTAGTAATACGGTTCTTTCGTGCATATTAAATACAATGGTCTGGACCGAGCAGAACAATTAAATTATCTGCTCGTTTTGTGTCTACTCAATAATTTGCTCTTTTATGGTACTTTTTAAAATTTTATCTGTTTTTAAAATCAGTTTATATTAGCCTTTTGTGGTCTATTGTAGTTGTTTATTTAAGATATTGAAGCTATAACAGCTTTGAAATGTACACATTTGTCTTGAAAGGTCAGCAACATACTTGAGGTTTATAACTTTTTACACATGATCGAGTAAAGAACATTTACAAAACAAAGTGGCATAAGAAGTGATAATCATTTGCTAAGAATTTATCGCCTTTTATCTTTGCCTTAAATATTAGAGATTTAAACACGTTTGGGTCCAAACAAAGTAAAACCAACATTTGTTATTAGATAAATATCATCCACCGCTGGTTGTCAAAGAGTTGCCGTTTTATTTTTAACGTCTTGTAACTTGCCATACACGATTCTTGGATAACAGAAAATCAACCAAGGTTCAAGGAGGCTCTTCGATCTTTGAGATCAGATTACTTTCTTGAACACAAGATGCTGAGAGAACACGCCACCTAACGAGGAACACATAATCCGTTATCTTTTGACACTTCATCCCTCCAATCATGTAGAAAACTTTCAGCTATACCAGTACAGTGTGATTTATCGCTGGTACGATTGCCTGTCAGTGGTTTTTCCTTTTTAAACAACAATCCTGTTTTCAGTAATTCTAATTTTCAGCCGATTCTGTTTTTTTTTCACTCTATTGGTTTTTAAAGCTATTTAGTACTAGTACAATATTCATTGCTTAACTAATATGAATAAAACTATACCGACGATACTGTTGAACTAAAATCTAAATTAAGAATTTCAAATAACTTGAACAAACGCATAGCATGTTTAAGTATTTCACCATAATTATTGAAAAGTTATAGTTTTTAGACTTTGCAACATTCATGTGATGGTGCGAATTTTACTAAGTTTGCCTTTTAAAATTTTATACTTTATAAATGCAAACAGCGTACTATTAGGGCAAAAACAAAGTATGTTTTAACCGCATCCCTTGAAATATAGAATAGAAAGGTCAATTAAAAGTAAGGCCCAGGGAAATGAGAAACGTGCCCCCTAGTCGTTTTCTTTAATCAAGCACGAACTTTTGAATTATTAATGAATCGTGTACTTTTTCGGGTTGATTTTTTTAAGACTTCAGTCAAGCCTAAGGGACATTTGAGTTTTCAAGTTGTAATATGTTTTCCATTGGTCACCTCCATAGAAAACAGACTACATATTTTGTTATATTAACCGCTTTTTTAAAAACAAATTGATAATATATAAAAAAAAAATTTCATATGTTTTCTGAAATGGGACATAGGGACTTTTCATTTTTAGTCTATTTGCATACCTATTATAAGAGAAAGTCAGCTAAGAGCTTGTTCTTTCTATTAGTGTCCTTAAAGTAAAATATACAGGTTCATTTGACTTTTTGAAATACCCAGTTACCTTCAATACGCTTCTTGTTTTAACTTCGGTTCGCCATCATCGTGTGAATAATGTATTCCTTATTTCTTTTCTTACACCGAATTTTAGAGACATATAGATACTACGAATTCTTTCAAATTTATTCCCAATAGCTTTTACCATCAACGCAAATTTTTACTCCCGTTTCCGCTTGAAGCAAGTTATGTCAACTTTCATACGCAAAATATGTTAAATATATTCGATGTCACTATATTGATCCCCAGCCGTGAAAAGCTAAGCCTCACATTATATCTTGGATGAATTTACTATCATTGGGGCCCAAAGAAACAGGTGTTTAAAATATACCTTTGCGGCATGGATCGATTGGCCTCCATTTTCCAAACCTTCAACTATTATAGGCCAGATGTCCAGTTGGAGAGGTAGTGTTTAACTCGGACAGATGAATATATATGATAAATAATTGATCTTTACTCACATGACTTTCTTACACGTGTGTTTTGCGTCCCTTTTTCAGAGAAGATATGCGCTAATACACGCCATATTTATATATATATATATGTGTGTGTGTGTGTATGTCTGTGTGAATGTTCATCGCAGAAACAACGTTGCAATAGTTTCTATTCTGTTCGCTCATAATTAAGACAAAAAAGTTAGGTGAATTTTGAAATAAACAATGTATAAGTCAACATAATTATAATGTACCTAATTTCAATTTTTCAGAATAGGAACGGACTTATTTAGACTTGCATTATAATTTTTGTCCCTGCTTAAAAAAATCGTCAAATATGTCTATTGAAAGTAGGACAACTATTTAGACTCATTCTTGTCGCCCTATGATTTACAACATACCAGTCCAACATGAAAGTGAAATACATGTTGAATTTTGCAACTGAAATAGATTTGAGGATATTCCAGAGATAAAATTGTAGTGTTTAAATACTAAAAATATATCATTGATATAAAATAATAATAATTGCGTCTTATACGCCACGTTATAATATTGTGGCAGAACTAATTTGTGGATCGGTAACTATTTAGGCCAAGACTATTAGCGCCCATGTTCTATCAACCAGTATGAATCAGCTGATCGAAATGGTTCACAAAGAGAGCATAGCTGCTCATGGGGCATACATGATAGCATCGCAGATTGGAACCTCCCCCCCCCCCCCCCCAGGCATAACGTCACCTATCGTGTTATCTCAGGTCGTGTAGTCACCTACAAAACCATTTTCCCCATGGGCAACTACCAGAACAATCAGACGAATCGATTTAATCAATGTATAGGGTTTTTGCGGGAAAGAGGCTCTATGACGTCATTGTCATAAACAGATGCCAAGTTCTTTGTCATAGACAAAGGTGCTGTTTCTAAAAAAATTGTTACCCTTTTAGCTCAAAAGTGCACACTAGCTAATCAATTTACAACTTTTTGGTAGCTTTCTTTGCTTTTCCTATAAAAACCTCTATAGTTGTTTTACATTTCAAATGTGATTTGTTTTATTCATGTTTAATCGTGCAGTTAGGCTATGGACCCATGTTACGATACTTCTTTCATAAAACCTGGAAGGAACATCACAACATTGTAGAGCATCTTATACAAAATAGGGATTTTGAACTCAACATTGCTTCCAAATTTAACCGCACACGCCTGAGGAAAAAAAACTAGATCTATAATCATTACAATATCAACTCAAGCTTGTGATTTTTGGTTTCCTCGTAAGCTAGAGAGATAAAAACTGTACCAGTCTAAAAAATGTCAAACCTGATTTGTAATGTCTAGTATAAGAGAAAACTGACTTAAATTGTGATCATTCTAAAATTTTGGTTGAACAATGACGGTACTACACTAATCGGGGGAGGGTAGGGGTGTTATGTCCCCCTTTCGTCGACATAAAAGTATCTAGATTTATACAACTGTGGTTAATATTGAAACATAAAAGACCTCTACTATGCCAGGCACGAAAATGATGCTCTCGCTTTATATATCTCTTTTGTGTGAAACACATGCTTGACTATAACTCTAATACACGAATCAACATTATATATGCTAATGACTATAACTCTAATACACGAATCAACACTATGTGCTATTCATCATATTATTATTACCACCATAATCATTCAGTTGAAAAAGAACAACGCTGCTAGTAAAAGACGTTGTGGCAACAATATAATGCAATAGTTGTGTTTGCACATATCAACAGTACAGTCTTTAAAACCTTACTTGGATTTTCAGAATAAATCTAAAGTAAGGTTAGATTAGTTAAATAACACAATTTTTTAAACTTTAAAGAAGCAAAATTTGAGATTGCACAAAAATTTGCCATAATGTTTTAGAAAACAAATATAATATTTTTTAAATTTGTAGTGATTCCATAGTGACCAATTTTGTATGAATGCCATTATTCTGAGGAGGAAAACAATTTTTGAGATATTGTATAATTTTCTAAGGAAATCAAATATTTTATCTTAAATCATTATTCAGAAATTTGTTCTTCAAATCTATATCCGATACTCCGACCAAATTTTCTTTTGTGCATTTAAAGCTCCATTGGAAAAGAAGCTCTAATGAGAAATTTGAGGATGTTTTATCATTTTATACCCCTGGAGGTTTGTTCGCTCGCCGCGGTAAAATAATCTTGTTTCAATGTATATATGTGTGTATGTCTGTGTGAATGTTCATTGCAGAAACAACGTTGCAATAATCTCTATTCTGTTCGCTCATAATTAAGACACAAAAGTTAGGTGAATTTTGAAATAAATAATGTATAAGTCAACATATAATGTACCTAATTTCAAGTTTTCAGAAT
Organism: Elysia chlorotica; assembly: GCA_003991915.1. Classification (NCBI taxonomy): domain Eukaryota; kingdom Metazoa; phylum Mollusca; class Gastropoda; family Plakobranchidae; genus Elysia; species Elysia chlorotica. Next base: position 203,099 of record RQTK01000428.1, read on the forward strand.
AGGAACGGACTTATCTAGACTTGCATTATAATTTTTGTCCCTGCTTAAAAAATCGTCAATTATGTCCATTGAAAGTAGGACAACTATTTAGACTCATTCTTGTCGCCCTATGATTTACAACATACCAGTCCAACATGAAAGTGAAATACATGTTCAATTTCACAACTGTTGGAAATTGAGGATATTGCAGAGATAAAATTGTAATTTTTAGAACAATAAAAATATATCATTGATATAATTTAATAATAATTACGTCCTATACGCCACGTTATAATATTGTGGTAGAACTAATTAATGGATCGGTATCTATTTAGACCAAGACTATTAGCGCCCTTGTTCTATCAACCAATATCAATCAGCTGATCGAAGTGGTTCATAAAGAGAGCATAGCTGCTCATGGGGCATACATGATAGCATCGCAGATTGGAACCTCCCCCCCCCCCCCCCCAGGCATAACGTCACCTATCGTGTTATCTCAGGTCGTGTAGTCACACTACAAAACCATTTTCCCCATGGGCAACTACCAGAACAATCAGACGAATCGATTTAATCAATGTATAGGCTTGTTGCAGGAAAGAGGCTTTATGACGTGATTGCCATAAACAGCTGCCAAGTTCTTTGTCATAGACACGGTGCTGTTTCCAAAAAAAATTGTTACCCTTTTAGCTCAAAAGTGCACAGTAGCTAATCCATTTACAGCTTTTTGGTAGCTTTCTTTGCTTTTATCATTTTATACCCCTGGGGCTTTGTTCGCTCGCCGCGGTAAGATAATCTTGTTTCAACCTAAAAATAATGGCGAGGCATTATATCATTTTCGGACCCAATTTAACATGAATAGCGGTAATCAGATATACAATTTAACTATTTCATTCTGCGCCGTGTGATACTGGACAGGGGCGATGTTGTGAAAGAAAAGAAAACGTCGGGACAGAAAGGACTAGAAAAGTTTAGGACCCATGGAAAGTAAGAAATATAAGACAAAAAAGGAAAAAAAAAGTATTGTGAGAGGTTGAGTTGAGTTGAGTTGGTTTTAACGTCCAACATCAGCACTATATAGACTATATTGTGGACGGGCCCCAAGACGGACGTCTGACAATTGTATGTGCTGCCACACACGAATCAGCGCGGGGATACCATGACTCGTGTCTCAGCCGGTCACATTAGACTGACACCGACCCAACCAGTTGTGAGAGGTAATGGAAAGAATGTGAAGGGAAATGTAGACAGAGACAGACGTAGATATGGAAGGGGATTGTATAATTATGAGGGAGATGAAGAAAACATTTTGGAGAGATATATAGACATAGATAGGATAATTGGAGTTTTAGAAAAGACACAACAAAATTCAAAGATCACGTTGCGGAATATTTAATATTGGTTCTTAAAAAAAAAGACGATTAAAAACAAAGCAAAACAAGAATATTAAAATGTATCTGCTTATGTGTTCATCTATCTGTGACAAATGTATAACTTAATAAAACGCGAAAAAATCGAATAGAGCATATTGTTGATACTGCTGGTATTATCTATAATATATTATCATTATTCCATTTAAAAAGAAAATACATAACGGCAAATTTAGCTGACAAGAGAAACCAATACGATAAAATTATATAAATCATGTTATTTTTCTTTTAAGTTCCCAATGTTTCTTTTAACTAATTGAAAGGAAAATTTGAAATAAAAAAATGAGACAAAAGGCTTAGACTACTAAATAGACTGATACTTTCTACACGCTTAAAATAGAATATATTATAAAGCAGATTCATTGAACAAAAACTCCGGCGATATTGGATTTTTAAAAAATTTCTTGCAGACAGTTTAATAAGACATTCCTCTTTTTACTCACTTTCTTCACACTTCAAGAAATATCTAATACAGCGTGTCACCTACACAGACGATTGAAAAAGATTTAATGACAGCGAAAACGTTTAAAAATAAGCAAGGAAGTTGACTGTAAAGCAAAAGAAGCAAGAGAAGCAAGAAAATTAAGCCAAGGCTGCAATTTTATGCATTTTTTAGACAGCGAGCGGGCGAAAAAGAGCGAACCCTTCGGACTTCCTGATTCGATTAGCCAATCGGAACTTTTCACTGTCATTTTCCTGTCATCTCTAATTTGTTTGTTATGATGAGAAAATATGATCAGTCCTGATGTTTTTATCGTTTGGTGCAAATGAAATTGTTTCTGTTAAACATAATATCCGCCGAGATAACAACAAAATAGACATTGTTCAAAGAACAATAGGTTGGCCATGTCTTTTTTCTTTATGCTAAAGAATAGACTGTCTTTTCTTTAAATACTGTAAGAATGGTTTAAGGATTGTGCGAAAAATTGATTGTCTTTTCTTTAAATATTGTAAGAATGGTTCAAGGATTGTGCGAAATAAAATCAATGCTTTTACCTAATTTAAGTTTATGGTATCTCTTGTTTTATGAAAATTAAATATTAGGTTAAAGCGATGGGTGAGAGAGTGGAAATTTAAGGGCGAAGGAAGAAGTAGACAGACATAGAGAGAGAGAGAAAGAGTGACAATTTGCGGCAGAGAGAGCGCCCAGAGAGAGGGAGAAAGGGGAGCAGAGAGAGAGATAGAGAGAGAGAGAGAGCCGGTGAGAGAGAAAGCAAGACAGATAGGCATAGATTATTGACATACGTATAGACATATAGATCGACAGACAGATAGACAGAGAGAGGTTGGAATGGTGAACCAAAAAATACATAGACGAACAGATTGAAAATAGAGAGAAAGATTGAGAGAGAGAAAGAGAGAGATAGAGAGAGATAGAAAGAGAGATATATTGAGAGAGAGAGAAAGAAAGCGAGAGATAAACAGCAAAGAGACAGAGAGACAGAGAGATATTAAGAGAGAGAGAAACAGAGGAAAGAAAGTGGGATAAACAGTACAGTCACTATTAAAGTAAAAGACTATCCATATTGTTTACCTGTTTTTTTTAAAAGAGATGCAATATTACAGGACCGTATTATTACGTGGTATTATGCCGACTATAGCAAATACGAGAGCGTTGGTCTCCCAAACGGGAGGTCCTCGTTTTGGAATATAGTTTTTTTTTTAAATTTCGTTCACTTGGTTGGTTTGGGGTCAGTATAATGTGGCCAAGTGAGACAGTTTTCTTCGCACAGTGTCTGGTGGAGATGCGCGAAATTGTCATACGTTAGTCTTGGGACCCATCTACGATATAGCCTACTTGCGGATATTTTGCAGGTGACATGCTATCACACGTAACTTTATTATTCCTTCCCTTTATTTCATCTTAAAAACTAACAGATACGATTTTTGTTATTTTTTCAATGCTATATCTTAAATTCGGTTTCTTTGCACAGTCCTCGTAATTTACATTTGTTTTTTTTATTTACCTTTTGATCACCTCTTGCACGCACGTCTGAAATTAAAATGAACGCAACCGGATAACTAAAAATTTGACCCAAGAAAGAGGAAGGTTTCATTACTGATTTAATCTTATTTACATTTTGCTACGCATTCAAATGGTTTAGGAATAGTGGATTATCTAAACAAAAATTCAAACCTCAAATCAAACGCTCTATTATCTCTCTCTTGTGACGATAAAAAATTTGGCCTTTATTGAAGTCTTACAGACAAATAAAACAAGCTAACAACATTTCCCAGAATGTCATTTTTGCTCTAAAAAAAAAAGAACTCCAGGCATTATAATCTACATGTATCTACAGAGACGGGTGTTTGACAAAATAAATAAAATCTTTGTGCAACTAACTAGAAATGTTGTTGGGTAATGCACTTTCCACGAACCAAAAACAAAACAAAAATAGTTGGATGAGATCAGCATTCTTTTTTATATTTCGGGGATAAAAATCACGCAATAAGGCAGCAACATTGACACGGCTCGTAGCTTAGGTCTACAGTTTACAACGCATGCAATGCCCTAGATCCTGTTTTTATCTTGACAACGCTAATGATGTTGAGAGATGGGATGGCTGACTAGCTGTTGTCTGCCTGGCTGTGAGCTTAAAATAAAAAATGGATTCTTAAGACTAGATCCCCAGACAGATAACAAAAAGATGGTGATGGAATCCACTGGCCAACTAAGTTTAGTTACCGGTTGTTTATGGTTGTTAATCTCTCTTTCTCTCTCTCTCTCTCTCTCTCTCTCTCTCTCTCTCTCTTTCTCTCTCTCTCTCCTCCTCTCTCTCTCTCTCTCTCTCTCTCTCTCTCTCTCTCTCTCTCTCTCTCTCTCTCTCTCTCTCTCTCTCTCTTTCTCTCTCTCTCTCTTCCCCTTTCTCTCCCACCCCCTGCTTTTCAGTTTAAATGCACTCTACTTGCTACCTTTTTGTTTTTAAATTATAGTTATACTATTGATTCAAATCTATATAATGCACCTATCGACATCTCTAATCTCGATATGAATTTTTCAATATTAATGATTTTAATTTTCAGTACACAACGACAAACATAATTAACCTTTTAGTTTCAATCCCCTTGAATTTTGTTCGTTTACTTCAAGTATAAATTATAACATAACTATCTTATAAACTGCAGTAAACAATAAACCATGCACCTTATAAACAAAAATCAGTCAAACATAATTAACCTTTTAGTTTCAATCCCCTTGAATTTTGTTCGTTTACTTCAAGTATAAATTATAACATAACTATCTTATAAACTGCAGTAAACAATAAACCATGCACTTTATAAACAAAAATCAGTCTTCGTCAACTGGTTGCGCGCTATTTTTCAACCAGATCCCCAGCCACAATGGTGTTGTAGTTCACTAGGCCACTAATTTCAGTCACCGTTTGTTAATGGTTGTATTCGTCCTGCCATATCCACCCTACTTGCTAAGATTAGTAGCAATCAATTTACTTTGTTCTTAATTTATAGTTTTACTATTGATCAAATCTAATGTACCTATTCACCATCGGTGACATGTGTGTAATCTTTGTCCACACACACACACACACACACACACACATATATATATACACACACATACAGAACACCATTTGCCATAAACATGAAGTTCGTCGAGTGGCTATGAAATTAAAATAAACCAACTCCTTACGGCCTGGTACCTAGACAATTCATTCGCCCACAAATTCCCGTCATTGCTATGACTTCATTTTTGCCCTCCCCCCTTTTTTTCCTTGAGGGAAATGTAAGTATAGGTACAGAACACCATTCTCTATAAAAATCAAAGATCGTCGAGGTTGCTATGAGCCCAAAATAAACCAAGGTTTTTTTACGGCCTCGTCCCTCGACAGTTCTCCTTTGGCTACAGTCCCAGATTTGACTCGCCCCCAATAGTTCCGTTGCGGGTTCAATGAACATGTCTGTGGTTGGGTGTCGATTTTCTTTTCCCTGTTAATATTCACACTGCATTCCGCCTGATTGATTGGTTCTTTTCTTTAAGCTCAACGTCAGGAGCTTACTAACCTACATCGTAAACGGGTCCCAAGACTTAGGTCTAACAAATTACGTGCAGGCACGGAGAAACAGAGCAAGGGTGTCAGGTTTTTGTCCGGTGGCGGTGGCCCTGGGTAGAACATCGGCTTCCGACGCAAAAGGTCCAGGTTCGAGTCGTGTCGATTTTTCTCCCTACTTGTTAAATCGGTGTCAGTTTAACGTGACTGGCTGAGACAGGAGTCTTGATATCCCCACCCTGTCTCGTGTGTGGCAGCACATAAAATTGTCAGACGTTAGTCTTGGGGCCCGTCCACAATATAGTCTATATTGTGCTGATGTTGGACGTTAAATCAGCTCAACACACAACACCAAGGTTTCAGTGTTAGCAGATCATAATTATAAAACCTACACGATGGCGTATTTTTCTTTTAAATTAGTTAAGATTTGAAACCACATTTTACTCTCAGTCTAATCAAACCGACATAATAACCACCTGTAGTATTGGTGAGCTTTTCTCGATTTCTTTTATTGCGAAAATGTAAAGCATTAAAATGTCACTCACAACGTAAAAATTGAACCAGGCTTTCACAACAACAAACATTTCAAACTTCGTCGAATGATATTTAGGATCGCCTATAAAATTTATCAAGCGTTAAAGGAAGCAATGTAAGTTCAGCCAATGTTTACCTGCATGAAATTTAATAACTAAATATCTTTCTCTCCACTGAACGGGAATCCGTAATAATTTTAGTTCGACGTTTCAATTAAAAATGTAACAAAAATGTGTAAAAGTGCGCTAATTTCTTAAAGCTATTTGCATCGTTATAATATTGTTTTTTTTAATATAGGAAGATTGAGAATTTTTAGCGTTCGGTATTTTAATTGAAGAAACCACAGAGAGTGTATGACCAACTTTGCAAAGTTTTTTGTAATAGTACCCATTAAGAGGACTGCTCCGCAAATCAAATTAAAACAATTTTTGTTATGTCTAAATATAACTCCCTTTAGTTATATTACATATATTTTTAGTCGACAGCAAGTTGTCCAGCCAATTATTGTTGCTAAGGCTAAAGAAAGAAGACTTACCTTTGATAAAAAAAGCCACAAAAGGACTTTTTTTTTACTGGAGAATACTAATTTCGTTTTGACGTTAGTTAGGGCTATTTGAATCGCATTTTCCGTTATGGAACTCTTCAAACTATCATATCTATAGAAACTTAAACTCTGGGCTTAGGCTACAGTATGCCCAAGTAAGAAAAATCAATTTATAGATAAAATCCTGTGCTAAAATACTACACATCTGAATGGCATGTTCTATTAAGCATTGGATTCGTTTACTCCAAAAGAGTTAACCAACATTTTAAAAGTCGCCTGGCATCATTATACTTTCTGTCTTTCTGAATCTCAGCTGATGTGCCTTTCTCTCTATCATGAAACTTCAATAACAAAAAAATCCTTGGGAAATGTTCAATTTAACAAAGATAACTCTTTCAACTGTGTTTCTTTGTTCTCCAACTCATCTTGTACCAAGGTCTACTCCGGGTTGTATCTCGTTCATTTAAAACGAAAGTACTGTGTGTTATCAGGTTTCGTATTGTGGTTCTAGCCATAAAAATAGCATACTTTCTCTAATTTTCAAAGAAAGATGGCACTGGATAAATAAAAGGTTTACAAAATACACTGTTGTCTTTATGATTATTAAGCCCAGTGACTTATATCTTGGTTTGTTTTTTTCTTGTTTGTGGTTTGGTTTAAGCAGTTGGTTTTTTTAATCGACACAGTGTTTATTATTGACATATATCTCTTTAGGCAAGATAATCATAGAATGTATTTTTAATAAGACCATTTTTATTCCCGAAAAATTGCCATGGCCTTTGCTAAACATTCTAGATATGAAAAATACTCTCATGAAACGTGAGCAAACGAAAAATATCACCCATTAAGACTAAACCTGTTATTCGAATCAGGGACAGAATCGGAAACATAAGAAATCGCAATTAATTCCAAAATCGCGTGAGATATAACAGCGCCCAAGATGGCAAGAACATCTCTTGCTTTAGTGTATTCGTCTTGCTGGAAGGATTGAGTTACAAACAACCCCAGTCTCAGAAGTTTTCAAGCCCATGTCGACGTCACAATTGCTGTATTTTGTTATTTGATCACAGTAATTTTGTTTTTTTACTGAAAATAGTGGCATTAATTGGATGCCAAAGAAACGGAGGTCAAAACACACCCCCCTCCACTTGTAGAGAGACTACTGTTTATTGCTGACGAAGCAAAGGAGATCGAAGTGTCTTGTTTTCTTCTCCGTTACTATCTAGATGCGAAAGGCCGCTTCACCATAGTTACCAAAGACAAACAAACAACAAGCTGAAAATAACAAATGGATAACAATATAGAAGTTATACGATCCCCTGACTAATCTAGATAACAAACGAAAAACAAATTCTGAAATAACTAAGTATGTTAGAACAATGGGGCTTGATATTCTCTCTTCGAGTCTTTTAAGCATTTTATATAAAATGCATTCAACGATCGAAGAACTTAGCTTATCAAGAAATCACGCCAATCTTGAACCTATACGACATGTTGAGTTCAGTTGGATGTTTAACGTCCAACGTTAGCTTTTTGGTGGCTTCATTCTGGACAATACTAAAGTCTAACGTCTGACAATTTAACGTGCTGCGATGCAGTAACAAGTATAAGTGACACCACCTTAACAACGACACCGCCACGATATACTAGTTGTAAATCAGTGTCATTATAATGTCACCTGATATGAGTCTTGATATTTCCCACTGTCTCTGTGGAAGAAAATGGAATTGTCAGACATTAGTAAAGGGACTCGTCTGCGATAAAGTCTAGTTTATAACGTTGAACTTTAAGAACCCAACCAAATTTGGAAAGGAAACTTCTGTCTAGAAGGAAAGTATACACAAACAAATATTACATGTATATGACCGTGACACCAGAAAAATATTTATGATTTATTCATAGGATAAGACCGTCTCGATGTTGTGCATTGCAAGGCCACCCGACATAGATCTTACATAACCTTCAGGATAAATAACTTAACATTTAACATTATAAAAGTGCATGCTATGTTTATAGACTAAGTATTATTTGCTGTTTTTTCCAAACCCTACCCAAAGATTAGCAAGACTGTTTAACAACATAGCTAAGTCCAATACCCCACAGTGTATTGTACTTGTTTCTACAATAACTGCGATTCATTCATTGTTTGATTTTGAACTCAACAGACACATAAAATAGAGCTAGTATTGTTACTCGTATTTTTTCGATGTGTCTGGTCGTGGGATTGTTGCGGATAATGATACAGTTTCAAAACTTAAAGAAACTAAAAATAAATGTGAAATTTGATAGTATCCAAACAAAATAGCCAAATCACACTGAGTCAGCTGTTTTATTTTATTGCATTTGCCTTGCGTTAGAGCTATCTCTATTGATCTGAAAAAGCATCCATTCTTTTTTTTTACAACCATGGCAAAAAGAATGATACAAAATGAAACTGATTTTCTAGAAAATTTCCAAATTGCAACGCTTGCAGAAAAATAATGTTAACTGTAATGTTTGTTTGACAGACTCGTATAATGGCTCTGTACAATGATCTAGCCGGTAGGGCTTGGATGCGTTGAGCATTTTCTAGCTAAAGGCCTGCAAATTGTAAAAAACGTGGCAGATTTATTAACAGTCAAATTTTTATAGGCATGCAATTTATCTATTTATATCGATAACAAAGGTAAATGTTTAAGTAATTGTAGTAGTGATATTAAAATATTCAAAATGCAGTCCGTTATTTTTCGATTAAATTTCCGCTTTATCTATTTCATAACATGTGTTCAATGTTTGCTGCGTTCCCAAGATTTGAAACTCAACATAAAGCAATAAACATTTAAGAAAAAAGAAAGAAAGGAAAGAGATCGAGATACACAGAGACACGAAATAAATTCCTCTCTGGTAAATAACTAAATTTATTTCCTGCATCCCCACGCAAAACTTCACGTCAGATTTACACTAAAATGATTACACTTATCCAAAACAAATTTGTCATGGAGGTTTGTGGCCCAGATTTTACAAGAATACGAATGAGATGGATGTATCGATGGATATGATAAATGATGTTCAATTTAGAGCAGTGTCAATGTACATTTCTTGTAGATGGAGTTTGGAATGTGGGTAGGTGAGACAGGTACATCTTTTTTCGATCTTTAAATTACGTGGGGCCGCAAAAGTTTGATATTCAGTCAGTGTACATTTCTTGTAGGTGGAATTTGGAGAGTGGCATCCCCTCTTGCGACGGAGAACCTAGAAATTTAAATGTCCGGCTTGCTCAAATCACGCGAGTCGATATCTTGTCGGAACCAATTGAGTTGCCCTGTCTGAACTCTGGCGCAACAAGAGAGTTCGTCGACTAGAGTGCTCGGTGAGTGAATTTGTGCTGGAAATAAGAAAGATGCATGCAAAGCTGGGAAACAAAAAATGCAATTTGTTGGGGCAGTTTTCAAAGCCAGCTATACCTCTAAACTCAGCAGTTTATTATATTAGTGCCACAAAAATTCAGCATCGCTGTGCGCAATCTTTTAAACTTGCAAAGAGGCAAGCGTGTATTCAGCGATTTTTCTGTGTTATAGAACTCTGGAGATGCATAAGGCGAACCAGATACCAAAAGCAAGTCCTGAAAGGGGTGAGCCTATTGTAGTCAAGGCGATGGGTAAGAGAGTCTGTACGGGCGTCCAATCATATATATATCATAGATATAATTACCCTTGACTTACTGAGCCAATCATCAATTAGACATCAATTTGACAATACCATGGCAAAGGTTTGGAGTTGCATTACCGTCGTAGGAATCGCAAAGCCTTAACAGGAACCCGATTGTACCAAATTGCATAATCTTTACTCCCTTCTTTTCTCTCTCTCTCTCTCTCTCTCTCTCTCTCTCTCTCTCTCTCTCTCTCTCTCTCTCTCTCTCTCTTTTTTCTTTACCACTCTAGCAGTCCCAAAACACCAACAAATCTGTTGACACAGTAGTCCAGAGTCCCCTCTCAACGTAATGAAGACACTCAGACGGTACCTCATTATCCAAGTCTCTTTTATAGGGGCCAACCCAAAACGGTAATTTTCTTGAATTTCAAAGGGAGACAACTCTTGACCAGGGGAGGTAATTGGGCCGGTCTGGACACCTTGGAATGAATAGACCGACCGGTCACGAGTGGCTACAACAAACTGTTTAAACCTGTCCACAGGGGTTGATAGGTTATTACCCCCTCTTGATGGATTAGAAAGAGTTACCGCAGATTGATACAAGTCTAGGGTTTTCATGTTACTCGTACTTGACTAGCTTTGTGTGGTGGTAATTATAGATACGATCGATTTAGAATGGTTACCAAACAATTTTTTTAAAACTTTAAATTGATCTCCACTTATTTTTACTCTTACTCTTACTCACAATTTCTCTCCTATATACGAACACACTCCACTTTCTTGTCAGAATTCATCACACACACACACAAACACACACACACACAGACACACACACACACACATTTTAATGATATATAAAAGATGAAAAATGCATATTGGCATCCAATTTAATATATTCTTTCTTGTAGCAAAACATTCTTTCAACTTTTTTTTCTCCAAAAATAGTGTGAAAATGGTCTCAAGCCAAACTGTCGATAAAAGATTTTTCACACGTCTCCTCTAATAGCAAAAGCAAAACTTTCTTCTCTGAACTAGTGTAAAACTTTCCTCAAGCTAAAATGTCATTCAAACACTTTCCCAAGACATCGGATACTTTCACGCCGCTACAAAGGGTTAAAACAAAAACAAAAAATCCGCGAATGTCAGAGTCGAGTTCGAAACCTTGCACTCAGCTGTGATTCGGTTCGGGCATTCCCCGAATCCTTGTGGGACTTTCCGATAGCCGGCAGTTTTTTCCTCAGGGGATCCCACGGTCGCGTCAGATTTCTTAGATCCGTGCATCACTTTGGAAGCATCAAGAGCATTTAGCGTTAATCGATATTGAAGCCGCGGGGAGATGGGTAACCAAGCCTGGCTCTTTAATAGCCGCCATTTTCAAGGTCTGGTGCCGCCTGTTTGCCATTGTCATGAATGGTTAGTTAGAGTTAGAGGACGGGGACAAAGTTAGAGTAACAAACAAAAAAAAAGGCTTGAGTTTTGGATCTGGTGAATTACGCTGTCAATGTCAGTGTCAGTTCTAGTCTGGTGGGATATCACAATTTTTGGGTTAGTTTCTTCTATCATGGGGTATTCCCATGTGTATATGGATGTTATGCACTTCAGAGGTGGTTTTTAGACTTGTCAATTTCTTGACTTTTTGACTGGGGTATTGCCAAGTGCATTTTGCCGCAACGCATTGCGCTACAAAGTTTTTTTTTTATAATTGTCAGTTTCTTGACTCTTGAGGTATTGTCATGTGCATTTAAACGCAATGCGCTACACATATATTCATGTGCATTTAAACGCAATGCGCTACACATATATTCTTTTTTTAAAATAATTGTCAGTTTTTTAATCATGAGGTATTGTCAAATGTTTTGGATACGATGCACTGCATAGTTGGTTTTTAGAATTGTTAGTTTCTTGAATCGAGAGCCTTTGTCAAGTGTATTTGAACACAGTGATTTTTTTAAGTCGCCAGTTTGTTTCCAGTGTGATAGCAAAGCCATTGTCCTGGGGGAGCAGAGTAAACCGTACTAGTCAAAGATTTCTTTCACAGACGTTAAGGAGATGTCATGGTTACGTTTCTCAGAGTTAAACACATAATGGAGAAAATAGGCATTATAATTCTGAGACTGTCTGGAACTTGTTGCTACATTCAGACATCAACGAGGTCGTCAAAATATATGCCTTGCCTACCGAGGCCTAACAAATAGTATGAAGAATTTTGAATCAGATTTTTTACATTTGGTTTCACACAACGTTATCAAGTCATACTTGACACGTGATTCTTCAACAGCTGATACTAAACATCGATTTTACTGATCCTTAATATTAAGTATAGTTTCATATAGCGTACATCACTGCTTTCATAAAGAAATAACTGCTAATGTAGCGCGATTTCCATTTCTAATGCTTCATATTTTTCTATCTTCTCGATCGCAGGTGGCCATACCATCACTTCAGAGGTTTTAAGCCCATCACAAATAGAAAAGGTGAGTAGAAAACCCTTAGCCTGTAAAAGATGAGTTGTTTTATTACGCTATTACTTTATAATGCCTCACTAAATATAAATCTACTACTACAGTTACTACTATTATTTCTGCTACTACTATTACCACTACTATTTTACTACTACTACTACTACTACTACTACTACTACTACTACTACTACTACTACTACTACTACTACTACTACTACTACTACTACTACTACTACTACTACTACTACTACTACTACTACTACTACTACTACAGGGCCTTGAACAATAGAGATTGTTGGTTTCAATTTGTAAAGTTGCGTAATTTCATTCCAGTGCAATTTTTTGTGTTCTTTTCACTAAGATACATTATAAGACGTCCCTAAACACAATGCCGGGTGTTTTTATATGTTGCAGAAAATATTCCCTAGGGAGATTGTTTTAAGAATATGATGTCTTTTTTGAGACATCAAGCACTGAAAAAAGTGATGAATTGTCAGAAAGAGATTTGGTTTTCGAAAGTTTTATTTAAAAAAACGAATATATGGATATGGACTTTGAAGTGAACATAGATATGGAATATAGCTCGTATAACACTAGATTATAATTATATAAAGGGTTGATCAGAGATTAATTTAATTTAAACTATTTATTAGGAGTCTAAGATGTATCTTAAAGTAAAGAAACTAGAGAAATTGAAAATAAATCTAATTCTGTTCAAAGTTTTGAAATATTATACTCATTTTTTTTCTATTTACTTTGGCTCAATGACATTTATTTTCTTTTATCCGAACGCTTCAAATTTTATGACGTAAAGAATCATAAATATCGGACAAGAAGGAAACGAAAAAACTATGTGTTTGAATATACAGAATCACACGGAATTGAAAAAAAAAAACGTTATTGAAATCTAACAAGAAACGACGTTCCTTGAAGAGGAGTTTGATAGAATCTGAGGAAAAGATAGGATATACATGTTATCAACACAATATTGATAAATACGCCGGCACCTTATCCGTAAGCATCTTCATTGGCGTTTGAAGGAGCTAGACATTCTCTCATAAATGGATTCGAACCCTGAGGAACCAAGGTGGTCGTGCAATAGAGCTATAATTATTTGAAATCACCGACGAAATTCATATCGACGCGGTTAAGTGGTGGGGGTGCAAATTGGCGCATAAAATAGAGATTTGCGTGATTTATCGGAATGTCTCTGGTTGAATCCCACGTTCGTGAAAACTTTTTGTCCGACTTCTACCTCTACTGGTTGGGTCGGTGTCAGTAAAATGTAACCTGATGAGACAGGCTGGAGTACCGCTATCTCTATACTGTCTGTGTATGGCAGCGCGTTAAGTTGTCAGATGTTATTTCTGGGACCCATCGTCGTATAGGCGTTAAACTAGCATAGAGTTCCTCTCCTATAAAGAAACACCATGACATTAGGTTACCATCAGCCTGTTATAAATAAATCAGTACAGGTCGTCAAAATATATGCCTTGCCTACCGAGGCCTAACAAATAGTATGAAGAATTTTGAATCAGATTTTTACAGTTGGTTTCACACAACGTTATCAAGATCTACTTGACATGTGATTCTTCAACAGCTGATACTAAACATCGATTTTACTGATCCTTAATATTAAGTATAGTTTCATATAGCGTACATCACTGCTTTCATAAAGAAATAACTGCTAATGTAGCGCGATTTCCATTTCTACATGTTCAGTCTAATGAAAAAAAATATATATATATATCCTTTAGCCTTACATTTAGGTTATCGTTGCCTGAGAGTAGTAAAGTACTCTCCCATTATTATTAAAGGAGGAAAAGAACGTTACTATTCTGAGGTATACATAATGACTCTCCGCCGTTTTATTATGACCACTGCTTCCTTTTCCAATACCCATCTCATATTGGATCGTATATTTAACCAACTGATATGAAAATGTTAATTGTTGGTTTACTTACAAATTGTCACCTTTATTGAAAACTACTAGAAAAAAATTCTATTAAGCTCAACAGTTTTTGGGTAAAACATGAATATTTGAGATTTTGTTAATTTTGTATGTCTTTTGATAGTGCATATAATTGCATGTCTTTTGATAGTGGCAATAGAGAGGTAAAAGAGAAGAAGGAGGAGGAGGAGGAACAGGATAAAAAGGAGGAAAAGGCGAAAAAAAGGAAAAAAAGTAATGTAGTAAAAAAGCCAGTCGACAAAAGAAAAAGAAACATAATGTACGAATGGTTTATGATAGATATTAGAGAAAGGTTACCAAGAACCTAGACTAAATGAATGTTCACACGAGCTAATTTTATTCAACATTCTTGTATCAGTTATCATTTGCAAGTGATTACCCATAACAAAAGCGAAAGAATACCCATCATAGTTTTGTTTCATGTAGCTTCAGTTGTTTTTTGTTATTCTTTTCTTTTGTTTGTTTTTATGTACTTATGTTAGGATCTTTACATATCAAAGCCTTTTTTGTTTGTCCTTATTTATGGTTGTTTTCCCAAATCTAAGCTTAGCTTGTTTCCCCATATAATAATATTAAATAATCTAAAATATAAGATAGTCACGTTGTAACCTACGTGTATTGTTTATATGTTAGACGATATAAGAACAAATAAGTAAATTATTCAAAACAAAAACATAGGAATTACAGCCAAGAGAGTTGAAATCAATTCATTTATATGTTTAGTATTCTTTTTATATACATTTTCTTCAAGATCCTACTCCAGTTTGAAAACAAAGCGTAGAACAAATACTTTTTACCTACATTAAAGTGAATTAAGAAGTACTTAGGCACCTTGTCAGTAATAATGGTATTTGTTTGCTGAATAGTACACAGGCATCAAACAGGAAGTCAGGAACAACGGCGAAAATACTTTAGAAGCAAAAACAAACAGAAAACAGTCGAGAAAGATGGGAAAAAGCTTAGAAAAAGCTCTATTGATTCGACATGAAGATAGACAATGTAAATTACAAAATATTTTGTATGTAATTACAAGAGATCCTATTATGGGCATTATTAATTATATTAGTTACCGTCATAACCATTATCTTATCCTCATGAGAATGGAAGTTAGTCGAAAAAGGAAAATCCTTTCTTTCCTAACCTTTCAATATTTAGGGTAACCTAGAAAGTACACTCTTGTAAAGGAAAATTGAAGCTTTGCTTAATTAGTATGGATTCTACATATGGGTCCATTATGAAAAGACGTATAAAATTGGAAAACGCAATACGCCTCTTTAAATCACAATGCGACTTCATCCTCTTTTAATAACTGTGTGGGAAAATGGGTCAGAAAAATTATTCTTTTAACTTGTAAACAACTTTGTTCAAGAATTATATAAATGCTATGTGCTTAATATAACTTTCATTTTTTTAGAAAGAAGCAACACTTCAATACCTCTAACCACAAAAATGATTAGACAAAGTAAGCGCGAGTGAAAAAAAATTGAACTGATTTCTTTTCATGGAAGTTGCTTTCTTTTTTTTTTAAATTAATTTCTTTTAAGAAGCAAAGTCTTTTAAAGACAGTTATACAACGACATCATACTATATGAACTTTGTTATATCAACATATACAAAATGATACTCATGTCGTGATTACAATAAAAACTCTTTAATTGCAATGACATGAAAAACGGATAAGGGTTTACAATGGATAACATTAGAGTAAACTTACTGCAGTATTCTTTAAAAGCCTTGCGATCCACCCAACAAAACTGGATAACGTAATCGCACCTCTAAAGCATGTGGAAATTTTTTAACGCAATGCTCCCGTTTTTCTAAGATCTGTATATGATTAGACGCCTATGCAAGAAATTCCAGTAACTATCGTCTTCGTTTTCGATAATAGCCCCGATATCGTGAAGTCTCGATTAATTTATTACCTCAGTCTGTCGGATTGTTCACGCGATCTGGTCATTGTTCATCACCGGATACAGGCAGCGCGGCAAGCAGACAAGCCAGGGTTAGCACTTTGCTCTCCCGCGCATGTCCACAACCATAGGCGATATACAAAGTACTTCCGGTTTTAATGGTATTGCATCCGGTTCAAGCGACATGGGTATGGTGCCTTGATCTTTGTGTGGTCATTAAGGGTTACGGATTTTTGTGAAATGATTGATCTATCATGTCTCTGCTTTTACTTCATAAAGTTAACCGCTCGCCTGCATTCTGCCTAAATACGAACCTCTCTCTCTTTCACTCTCTCTCTCTCTTACTCTCTCCTTCTCTCTATTTTACGCTCTCCTTCTCTCTCTATTTTACTCTCTCCTTCATTCTCGATCTCTCTTTTAAACTCTCTTTTTGTATCTATCTCTCACTCTCTGTCTCTGTATCTTCTATTTCTCTACATGTCTGCCTTTATGCTTATGGCCTCTAAGCCCTAATAATTTATCTCTATATTTTTCTTCTTGCACTCAACACACATTTCGTATCCTCTACCCCTATCCTTCTGTCTCCGTCTCTTCATGTTCCACCAATCTCATCACTGCCTTTCTCTCTAAAGAGTTCCTTTTTTTATTAGTCGCTCTAAAAAAACAAAAAGCAAACCCAACAAGAACTGTTGTATGCCGTATCAAATTAGGATCACACGCATTCACATAGACTCAGAACTCTCTGAGGCTAGAGCTTGACTATCGCTGATGACAGGGGTGTGGCTGTGGATTTCGTAAGATTCACTCTTTTGCTTTTTTGCCTGAAGTTGACTGCGCAAATAAATAAAACTAGTAATTCATGCAGAAACCCCAGTCTAGCCACAGCCCTATCCCAGCCACTAGCCACAAACTGTGACTCAATCGTAACCTTACAGTGACTGGGAAAAGGGCAAAAACGTGGTTTAAAGTTATCATGATTATTAGAAACAAAACATAAATATTACGGTTAGTAATTACAAATTCGTCGATCTTAGGCCATTGATCATGGCCATCTTACATCGTATAATGACATAGATGGATTATGAATTATTAAATGAGCAAACGAATAAAAATTGGAGAGAAAGAAGAATAAAAAGGAATGAAAGGGGAAAGACATTATAAAATGGAGATAACGGTGAGTGAGAAGAAAGAAGACAGAGACAAAGACAGCGGGCAAGGATAGATAGATAAATAGAGAGAAAGAGGGAGAGATAGAGAGAAAGAAAGAGAGAGAGTGAGAGAGGGAGGGAGAGAGAGAGGGGGATAGGAATGATAAATAGATGGATATATACATTTGATACACAGGCAGATGAAGAGAAAGAGAGAGAGAGAGAGAGAGAGAGAGAGAGAGAGAGAGAGAGACAGACAGACAGACAGACAGACATACAGACAGACAGACAGACAGAGACAGAGAGACATAGAGAGACAGGGAGAGAGAGAAAGAGAGAGAGAGAGAGAGAGAAAGAGAGACAGGGAGAGAGAGGGGGGGAGGGAATGATAAATTCATAGATATATACAATTGATACACAGGCAGAGAAAGAGAAAGAAAGAGAGAGAGAGAAAGAGAGACAGGGAGAGAGAGGGGGGTGGAAGGGAATGATAGATATATACAATTGATACACAGGCAGAGAAAGAGAAAGAGAGAGAGAGAGAGAGAGAGTGAGAGAGAAAGAGAAAGAGAACGAGAGAGAGATAGAAAAGGCACGCAGAGATTTGGACAATTAAACATGTTCGTGAAAGAAATCAGGTGCAATCAAAAGCTGTAGATTGACCACATAATCAACATAATGAGATGGACCAACACAAAAATCCTGATGTGATTAGTATCCACGCTGTTTCTCCGTGTGGTCTCCTTATGTGGCAGCACGTAAAATATGTCATACTATAGATTTTGGAACCCTTCGCCGTGTTTTATTTTCCTCTTAAAAGCTAGAAAACTATAAGGATAAAGGAGAGACTTTCTGCTATTGAAAAAAAGCATAAATTGATCTTCTAACGTAGTATAATTTTTATGACCAGCTGTCATTAATTTTAGTTGGATTGAAAATTACCGATTTTGTCAAAAATTTTTCTGGAATTTTTAGAGGATTTAAACATAAGCAGGACTGTAAAGAAATGTCGATAACAGTATGTTCTGTTACGGACATCCTTCATTTTATAAATTTTATTTTTCCTTAATTGTTCTCTATGTTTTAATATATTCTTTCTCTCTCTCTCTCTCTCTCTCTCTCTCGATGGATATGATAAATGATGTTCAATTTAGAGCCGTTTCAATGTACATTTCTTGTAGATGGAGTTTGGAATGTGGGTAGGTGAGACAGGTACATCTTTTTTCGATCTTTAAATTACGTGGGGCCGCAAAAGATGGATTGAAAGTTACCGATTTTGTTAAAAAATTTTCTGGAATTCTTAGAGGATTTAAACATAAGCAGGACTGTAAAGAAATGTCGATAACAGTATGTTCTGTTACGGACATCCTTCATTTTATAAATTTTATTTTTCCTTAATTGTTCTCTATGTTTTAATATATTCTTTCTCTCTCTCTCTCTCTCTCTCTCTCTCTCTCTCTCTCTCTCTCTCTCTCTCTCTCTCTCTCTCTCTCTCTCTCTCTCTCTCTCTCTTTCTCTCTCTTGCTCGATATAACATCAAGTGATGTTATCTATCTTTCCCTGTTACAAGACAAGATTCTCCAAACTTTTCATATTTGCTAAAAAAAATAAAAATAAAAGGATGAACTGTAACAATTCTGACAGCAGTGTCCTGAACTAGTAAATCTAAAACAAAGTGTAAAACATAGGATAACATAAAAAGATATAGGAGTATCTGTGATACATTTTTAATTGATAAGAACACAATAAAAACACTATCAAAGGCTGAGCCCTGTTATAAAAGTACATCTAACATTATTAATTAAAATCAAGCAGTTGAGGTGTTAACTACAAACCCGCTCCAGCAATTATATATTATTCTCAAAGGTTCTCAAGTGGTTTTGTTCCGCTCCCACTCTCGACAATTACATGATTACTGATGGGAGCGCAGAGCTGATCGGATCTCTCGTGGCTTCCATAATGGGAATCCCTCTTGTCGTAAATACATACAAACAGACAGTCCCACTCGACCGTTCAATAATTGAAGCACAGAAACACAAGGGCTGTTAAAATTAATTGAAGTTGCTGATCTGTCCTGAGTGATAGTTTAAGAGTTCTCTTTGTTGGTCTGTTGTTTGCAAAACGAAATCAGTCATGGATCCTTAAAAGGCATTATAACATCGAAGATTAATTTCAACAGAATGGAGGGAGAAATGGCTGCAAAGAGAACAGACAGTCCTCCTATAAGTTGCTTGTTTGTTATACATATACTTTAAAGGTCCGAACAAGTTAAATATTGCACGTTTCTGAAACAGTCTAAAATGTGTGTTCAGATTCATAGTTATAAGGAAAGGGTCAAACCTGTGGTACAGATAGAAAAATTGATACAAGTTTCCAAAAAATCAAACGATTTAGCGTCAGCCGTATATATGATATATTGTGGATGGGTCCAAGGACAAACGTCTAATAATTTAACGTGCTGTCACTTTTAGACAGTACAGGGTAACCATGACTTCTAACTCAGTCGGTCACTGTATCATAATACACAAGAAAGCAATAATTATTAGAACGATGTATGAATATCTCACCACTGTCTCACTGTGGTACAAGCGCTTCTTTTTACCCCAGCGTTTAACACAAGCACTTAGAACAATACTCAGCTGTATCAGAGTAGTAACAGATGCCTCGTAGGAGTTGAGGATTCCATATAAAAAGATCACCCATTAGGCTAAAAAAATGCTATCTGGCTTTTGTTCTTCACTAATATAACAAGGAAGAAGTGTATTACAAAATCCCCACAATGCCGATACAATAGTAAACGGTGGATCCCTAATTGTATTGACTATGAAGGTTCGTGGAATAAAACAAATAAAAACAGTGACATCAAAAGAAGAGACTTGATGTTCTTGCAGAGAACACAATAATTTTTTGTTTCAAATTTCTTTCTCTAGATAGAGAACAAAGAATGATCGAAAAAATGTTAGCTACTCTACCACGACTTCTTAGTGGTAAATGAGCGTTACCAAGTGTTAAATATAAACATTTTACGCATTTTGTGTAGGTAAGTTTGTTTTTCCACTCTTCCAAAATTAAATTGACTTTTAATTAAAATAGAATTATACATACACGTAATTGTGTTTTACCCGCCATGCGACTCACCGTAAAAGCTCGTAAATAAACGACGTATGTTTAGTTGTTTACGGCGCAAATTGATTGACATCAGAGGAGGGTGATGACTTTACACTCTCAGGTTGGTCGTTTTTTTTTTTTTGGTGTTTTTTTTTTTTGCTTTTTTTTAAATTGTGTGCCAGGGATCCGATTGCTTCCTGTCTCTTGGGCATCAGGTTTGTAAGGTCGATCAAAGCTTTAGCTACGCTAAACCGCCCAGTGTAATTTTGGCCTCTGGATTGTTAAGCGCATCATTACATTCTGATCTGCGTAGAGCTGGAAAGAGATACTGCTCAAGTTGAGAGAAAGACCTACATTGTCAGCCGTAACGGAGCATCCCTACGTGATGTATTGACAGCCGCAATATTTAAATTCGACCTCATTATGTATTACAAAGAGACCCACTCGGATTTAAAGAAAAAAACGCACAAAAAATTCAACTAACTCTGCGGGGAATACAGATTTGTTTAACCAAATTAAACTTGATTAATTAAATGACAATAGAGTGAACTGTTTAATCATACTGAATAGATCGAAATGAATTGATCTGTTTAAACTTTAAGGTATTTCAAAGTTAAATAAACAGTTCAATGTTCATTTTTTAAATCATTACAGTACACACATGTTATGCCAAATCACCCAACCTAAATAAAAAAAGACTTACCAGATTACATTTATTTTTAAAAAGGCAGAACGATAGGGGGGTCGGCTTTGCAGATTAATTGTTTCAGTAAATATCAATCAGTAATCAAAGTGTACAACTTTGGGTTTACAATTATTACAACGTGAATATGAGATTATGCAAGTTTCACACCAGGGGCTAAATAAAGCCACAACAATGTTGTGATGACTATTTTGTTTACATTGGTTTTCCCTATAGCGGAGCTAAGTCTCTTCTCCTATTGCTCTGAATTATCATTAAGCGCCGCCATCAGATTCTGATCTGCGTAGAGCTGGAAAGAGATACTGCTCAAGTTGAGAGAAAGGCCTACATTGTCAGCCGTAACGGAGCATCCCTACGTGATAAATTGACAGCTGCAATATTTAAATTCGACCTCATTATGTATTACAAAGAGGCTCACTCGGATTTAAAAAAAAAACCGCACACACACAAAAACAACATTTCCAACTAACTCTGTAGGGATTTTTTTTACCAAATTAAACGTGATTAATTTAATGTCGATATAGTGAATGTTTAATCATACTGAATAGATCGAAGTGAATTGATCTGTTGAAACTTAAAGTACTTCAAAGTTAAGTAAACAGTTTCGATGTTCATTTTTAAACAGTCCCAAAGATTAAAAACAGGTAACTTTGTCTGATGTTGTTACGTCAAATAAAATAAGGTATAGTTGGAAAAAATCATTACAGAACACACAATCATAATCTATTATGCCAAACAACCCAATCTAAATGAAAATGACCTACCAGATTACAATTTTTTTTTTAAAGGCAGAACGATAAGGGATGGAAAATAAAAAGATCGGCATTACAGCCTGATTGTTTCAGTAAATATCGATCAGTAATCAAAGTTTAAAACTTTTGGTTTACAATTATTATAACGATGATTAAATCAGTTCAGGTTTCACTACAAGGGTTATATAAAGCCACAACAGTGTTGCGATGCCTTTTTTGTTTACATTGGTTTTCCCTACAGCGTAGCTAGTAGGCCTCTTGTCTTATTGCTCTGAACTACCAATTAGAGGGTCATTACATTCTGATCAGCGTAACGGAGCATCCCCACGTGATTGATTGACAGCTGCAATATTTAAATTCAACCTCATTATGTGTTACGGAGAGACTCTCTCAGATAAAAAAAAAAACCCAACTCTGTGGGGTATACACATTTTTTAACCAAATTAGACTTGATAAATTAAAAGGACATACAAAATGAAATTTTTATTCATACTGAATAGATCAAAGCGAATTGATATGTTGAAAAAAAATTTTCAAACTTAAAAAGGCAGTGTTGATGTTAATTTTTTAAACAGTCCCGAAGACTAAAAACAGGTAACTTTGTGTGGTGGTGTCACGTAAATTTAGATAAGGTACAGCCGAAAAAATGATTTCAGTATACACGTATTATGCCAAACGATCCAATCTAAATAAGAAAGACCTACCAGATTACATTTATATTTAAAAAAGGCACAACGGTAGGGGATACAAAAACAACAAAGATCGGCATTACAGCCTGATTGTTTAAGTAAATATCGATCAGTAATCAAAGTTTAAAACTTTTGGTTTACAATTATAACGTGAATGAGATCAGTTAATGTTTCCACCAGGGGCTTAATAAAACCACAACAATGTTGTGCTGACTATTTTGTTTAAGGTTTTTACACCAAATTAAACTCGATCAATTAACTGGCGATGGAGTGAAATGTTTAATCATGCTGAAAAGATAGAAATCAATATTGATCTGGTGCAAGGTTAAAAGAGCATATTTAACTGTTTAATTACGTAAAACAACCCTAAAGAGAAAAAAAGCAAAAACACTTAACAGATGATCGTTTGTAAGTTTGTTGTTACATAAAACAAGAAAGGTATTGCTGGTGAAATCATTATAATGTACAAACATATAGCAAACCACCCAATCTAAATTAAAACGACCCACGAGATTACATTTGATTTGACAAAGGCAGAACGATAGGGGGGTGACAAAAATAGGTCAGCCTTACAGCCTAGTCGTTTCAAATATCGCCCAGTAATCAAAGTTTAAAACTTTCGGGTTTTCAATTGTAACGTGGGTGAAATCAATCAGTTTAGTTGGAAACCCAGGGGGTAAACTAAATAAAGCCGGAGAAATCTTGTGATGACTGTATTGCTTAAAATTGTTTGTCACGACGCTACCAAAACAACGTGCAGTATCACCGAATTGACTGTGGTTAACAATTAATTTGGCAGCCTCCCACAGGTTGTTTTGATGTCTATATATAGATGAAATTGTCGGGCCCCAAGGTACCAAAATAAACAGGCAAAGTCACCTGACTGAGGTTAACTCAGGTTTTGATAACAAAGTCAACATTGATCCATTTTCTTTTAAATTAATTTCATAGTTAGTAAGTCATTGGACTGACTAAGGTAAATTCAGTTTTCGATAATAAGGGTAACATTGATCTATTTCTTTTAAATTAATTTCATAGTTAGTATAGAAATGCTAATTTTCGTTTAGCCTAAATATCTAATTTCTCCCAACTGTGTTAATAATTATTTTAATGACACCAATGAGATAATGTTTTGTTTAGCCTATCAACCTACGAGCCTAAATATTGAATGTGTCCCAACTGTGTCTTATATGTATTTTAATGACATAACTCACTTTGGTTCTAAATGCAATGGTTTGTCTATTTTGCTCACCTTGTCTGTTATTCTTGGAAACCTCGATTGTCCCTTCAGTGTACTTCAACTTCTCGTTTTGCTCTTAACTATCATGACCAGTGACCTAATAAATATAACGGGCTAATGCCCCTGCATTGCGCTGTACTTTTTGCGATATCTGTTTGCTATTTATAAGACCCTCTTTTTGTTTGCTGTTTGTCTTCTGGTAGAGTAATAAACCTGTCTCTGCAGAATTATGCTATTTTTGGGCAAGTCTATACAAAATTATGCCACCAAAAAGGCAAATTATGGTTCACCGCTAGCGCAGAGCTGAGAGTAAGGGTTTTATCTCTACTGGCAGTAGCTTCCTGTCTGTCTCATGGCGGAATCGTGGCTTAGCCCATCTAGTCTATAAATAAAATATTACTGATCATGAACCAAATAACCCTCTCATGTTTCCTGTGGGTGTGAGTGTGTTTGAAAGAGAGAGAGAGAGAGAGAGAGAGAGAGAGAGAGAGAGAGATAGAGAGATAGAGAGTGGGAGTGTGAGAGAGAAAGAGAGAGAGAGAGAGAGAGAGAGAGAGAGAGAGAGAGAGAGAGAGAGAAAGAGATTATGTCGAAGCTTTACTAATCTCCGATCTTCAACACTCAACCACAAGGAATAGGACAAGGAGAACAAAAGCCTTTAAGAAAGGCTAAGTGGGTATTGTTGAATCTCTCTTGAGAATCTTACCGAACGTATTGAACGAACTAAGTTACAAGCCATAAATACCTTGAACTCACATGATGCTGATACATTGTACTGGTAGCCGGCCAGGTGCAAGGCTGTGCACAATATAACCGTTGTTGTGCTGACGTGCCGTAAAAACAAGGCCAGGTGCAAGACTGGGCACAATATATATAACCGTTATTATGCTGACGTGCCGTAAAAACAAACCCACGCAAGATTGGGCGTTATTACTAGAGGTTTTGCGATAACGTAACCTCATTACGAAGGGCGCGGTGGTCCTGGGGTAGAACATCGCTTTCCGACTCAAAAGCTCCGGGTTCAAGTCCTGGCGATATCGCTCCCTACTGGTTGGGTCGGTGTCAGTTTAATCTTACAGGCAGGAGTCATGATATCCCCGTCCTGTCTCCTGTGTGGCAGCACATAAAATTGTTAGACGTCAGACGTCAGTCTTGGAGTCCGTCCACAATATAGCCTATGTAGTGCTGATGTTGGACGTGAAACTAACTCAGCAAAAACCTCATAGTGAAAACGTAAACGATGAGTCAATGAAATTTTCATGGGCGTCCAATCATAGCTCTAACCTTCACTTACGGAGCCAATGAGCGATGAGAAAACCATATGTTTGAGGGTCGGGATTATGTCATTCGTTTTTTGTCTGTGGATCGCAAGACAGGTTATATTAGACGGTGGTCTCTCCTTCCTCGTCTAGAGATGTCAACAGTGAAACTGAGACTTGATCGATATCAACATGGGCTATAGAGTAGACATCAAGGTAACGACGAGGAGAGAGATATCGGGTAGAGTTGAGTTGGTTTAAAGTCCAACAACAGCACTACATTGGATATTTTGTGGACGGGCCCCAATACAGATGTCTGAGAATTTTATGTTCTGCGACACACGAGATAGTGCGGCGATACCATGACACATGTCTAAGTTCCGGTCACATTAAACTGATACCGACCTAACCAGTGAAGAGCGAAATTGCTAGGGCTCAAACCACGGACTTTTTGCGTCGGAAACCGATGTTCTACCTCATGGCCACCGCGCCCCTCAGTAGACATGAAGGTAACGACGAAGAGAGAGGTATGGGGTAGAATGCACAAACATGATGTAGCTTGTCATAAGTCTTCTTTTTTATATTGTTATGACGAGATGTAATCTACGTCTTGTTTGTGAATTCGACCCATGGTTAAGTAGATCAAACAATAGAATGGACCGATAGATCAATAGTTTCGATGGATAGATAGATTGATACATACATACATACATACATACATACATACATACATACATACATACATACATACGTACATACATACATACATACATACATACATACATACATACATACATACATACATACATACATACATACATACATACATACATACATACATACATACATACATACATACATACATACATACATACATGCATACATACATACATACGTAGTCTGGGTCAGCTGGACTTTGTCTCCAAATAATCTTATTAAACAGACAGACAGACAGAGAGAGACCTAGTTCTAGTTAAGTAGATTGATAAATAGATGGATCGATAAATCGAGGAATATGATTCAAAGATATCTAGATAGATAGATAGACAGATGGAACGAAAGAAAGATAGAAGGATAGATAAATTAATAGATAATTAGAAAGATAGATAAGTAGGTAGATAGGATTGAAGCTCTTGACCAAAACTAGAAACATGGAAAAATCAAAACAAATAAACAAACAAGGAAAAGAAACCTTATTCTTCATGGTGTGAAATGTTTATTAGAAAATGACTATCGTGGGAGACCTGCGATAAACCGCATCGTAACTATATAAAAATGCTTAACATGAAATCGAGGCTTAATTGTTTATGCAAGCGAAGTAAAAAATATTTATCTTACAATGCTTCAAGGTCCTATTTATCCGATACAGGATAATAGTCCTCTGCTGTTTTTTTTTTTTTGCGTTTATCTGTCTCTTTAACAAGAAGACCTATGTGTTGCACACTTCTGTCTCGCCATTAAGATAATTGTCTGTCACTGTAATGGTACACTTATTATTTCACCTGTGAGCAGGGCATTTATACAGTAAGCTATGCCATATACTTCTATTTAAATTCATTGATCCTAAAATCGGCAGATGTGAAATTTTTCCTTAAAGCATTAATGGTGCATTGCCGTTGACTACGTGGATATCAAATGATATTGCATGTACTGGCATTCCTAAACAGAAGTATTGACAGTGAAATAAAATTATTATTCTGTTCTCTGATGAATTCTACGTTAACTATGGCATGAGTGTCATTTTTGTTGATCACTTATTTAAGGGCTCTGATCCTATATTTTTGCTTCAAATACATCAGTTTAGAATGTGGACAGGCAGCAGAAACAGCCCAACATGTGCTACAGGATTGCAGGATATACAGCAATGTTAGACAGTCCATCTGGAGGGAGAGAATAGACATGCACACGAAGCTATATGGGCCCCTTCCTGAGCTAGAGAAAACGGTAGCCTTCATTGCCCAGGCTGGGATCAGAATTTGAAGAGAGTGTT
>RQTK01000428.1:238269-256071 GCA_003991915.1 Elysia chlorotica
ACTACTACTACTACTACTACTACTACTACTACTACTACTACTACTACTACTACTACAATGACGACGACGACGACGACAACAACAATTGCGACTCTTTCTGTGCTGCTGCTACTATTGCGGCTACTACTATACGCATCTTTTAAAAACACGTTTTTATCCAGTTAAGAAAAATGTTTTTTTTTTATAATTATGCTTTTATGACTTTTTGGTATTGATGCATCTAAAATGTTATGCAAGTCCCAAAGAGCAGTGATGCAGTTATTTCATTCGATGTTAAGACTAAAGACTATGTAAAATGAGTTTCGAATTCAAATAGTTAATGATGTTAATTTTTTTTATCAAATTTATCCATTTTCTCCAGAGTTCTTTGGTCTCGTTATTATTTTCGATCGATTCTACAACAGACATTAGGATTGATTCTATGGATCCATTACCCGCCATCTTACTTTAAAGTTTAATCCAATCCACTTCCGTGGAACATAAAAATAAAAAACACCATAAAACAGACAAATAATTACACCAGTAGCAATATAACCCACATATTTTGCTTTAAAAAATTGCTAATTAATCACCATTAGTATAATAATTTTTATCATCTCATTTGTGAAATAATAATTCTACCCAATGCAAAGAATGACAATGATAATGGCATTTTAATTAACCGTTTACACACAAAAACATTAATCCTATAATTATTGTGAATACAGAAGTTCTTTGGGTAATAAATATTTTTTTAGTCTTTTTTTAGTCTTTTGATTCCTCAGTCATTTAATATGCCTTGATATTAATTTCCTTGTGGTCTTGATTAGTTTCAGATCATTTTTCCATCTCAAATTGGAGCATTTAATTACTATGCCATTGAATCATGAAAGGGATGAAACCAAAGTCCTTTAATGCAAACATTGTTCACCCAAAACCTAATTTGATTCGCACATAAAACCAAATCCTAAAAAAAAACAACATCTTCCTCTCTTTCTCTTTCTATGCCTTCCTCTTTTTTGTCTTTCTCTCCTCTCTCCCCCTGTATTTTCTGTATGCCCTATCTCTTCTCCCCCCCCTTTCTCTCTTTTTCTTTAAAGATTTTGCAAACTTATTTCAACCTGTTTTAATTATAAGGTTTGGTAAACTTGCGCTATAGAATTATGGAAAAAAATACAATTAAAGCAATGGTAAAGAGAGAGTAGCTATACAGATGACTGCAACAAGCAATATTCGTTAATCACATTTATCTTCCTACCCTTGTGTTATTATGTTATTATGTGAGGGTTTTTAACATAATATCCATAATAAACAAAAAAAGAAATAGGACGCAAAGAAACATGCCCATATAAGAGACTGGTTGAGACAAGAGTCATGATATCCCAGTCGTCTCTCGTATTTGGCAGAACATAAAAAGTGTTACGCGTGAGTCTTGGGGAGACTTGGTCACATTATACTAACACTGATCCAACCAGTAAGGTAAGAAGTAGATCAAATGGAATTTTGACCAATCGTGGGTTCGAACCGTGGACCTCCGGGAGACCAACGCCCTGTCTCCTGTTGGTAGCACATAAAATTGTCAGACGTCATACTTGGGGCCAGTTTACAATAATTATGCCTATACAGTATTGACTGTGCAACGTCAGCACTATAATAAAGCTATTATGGACGGGTCCCTACATGAACCTCTGACAACCTCACGTTCTCCCACAGAGATACAGTGCGACGATGCCGTGACTCCTGTCTGAGACGTTCACCACGGGCTCGAATGTAAAGAGTTGATTATTTTAACTTTAAACTTTGCAATGCAAAAACTGTTATTTTTTTTATTTTCGATGGCTAGTGGTGGCATGTTTACAATTAATTACCCCTAAGTATCTATAATGTGTTTCACAACCCAAATGAATACCAGGAACCATTGCTAACACTGCTACAGACTCGAATATGAAGAGTTCATTCTTTTTAACGAAGGCGAAACTTTGCAATGTAAAATTACGAGTTGTTTCTTCATAACTTTCGATACTGGTTCAAACTTGATGTTTAATTTTTTCCAAGAAAATTAGAGTTTTAAACATCTATTAAAATGTTTTCTAACCTCGCCAGAATTTCAGGAACCAATCGGAAATCCCACCACAAAAGAATCGAATATGACGAGTTCTCCAGTTTTATAAAGGTGGAATTTTGCAATTTGAAATCTGTGCTGTTTATTTCTTATCAATGTTGATAATTAAATTAGTTGTAATTAACTATAATGTCCTTATCAATCCACCAGAATGGCAGAAGCCGTTACGAACGCGACCACGGGCTTGAATGTGACAAGACCAACAATCCCACCCTATGGATTGAACTTCGAGGAGTACAAGAGGTGCCTTGGGCTGCCTCAAACTCCGCCCGACGATGGTGAGTAGTGAGTGAGTTTGTTTTACGGCACGTCAGCACGGTAACGGCTATGTTGTGCCCATGATGTCCGAAGACAGTTAATGCATTATACTAGTAGCAACGGTGTTTCCTTATCTCTTTGAGTAGTAAAATCATAAAAAATGTGCGTAAAAGGTTTGGCCAAAAGTGAAGGGTATGTACATTAGTTTAAAAGATCCATGTGTAGGATTATCACAATTAAATTAATACATCAATGTCCTTCAGGTACCTAAGTAGACGCTGAGGACTAACATAAGTAAATATGCTCTCTAGAGGCTTGGAAGCCAGGTATACATTTCTTTCTCGGTAAAAAGCCGGACAATCAGCCAGAATGTGACAAATGCTGCATATTGTAAGGATAGTTTGTCTCTTCTTTCTGACAAGGATGGTTCGTCTGCAGCTACGTAAAGACTTTCTACCGGCGTGGCACGAAAGGCACCGAGGCTGAGACGCAGTCCTTGGTGGTGTATAGTGTCTAGCATTTTGATGTACGACCGCCTTGCAGAGCCGTACACTACGCTGCCATAGTCGAGTTTAGATCGTATCAGAGAGCGGTAGAGGTAGAGGAGGGTAGTAGTATTTTGATGATAGTGTTGGTCGTTTGAGTTAAGTTGAGTTTGGTCAACCTTCAACATCAGCGCTACGATATAGCCTATAATTATTGTTGACAGAGTTGAGGGACCAACGCCGACCGGCAAGGCTCCAAATGATGATGATGATGATGATGATGATGATGATGATGATGATGAGCATGATGATGATGATGATGATGATGATGATGATGATGATGATGATGATGATGATGATGATGATGATGATGATAAATGATGATGATGATGATGATGATGATGATGATGATGATGATGATGATGATGATGATGATGATGATGATGATGATGATGATGATGATGAGGATGATGATGATGATGCTTACCACATCTTTATTTTTACGGCCCACTCTAAAGGGACGAACTGGCTCAAGTGGTAGACCATTGGTCACTGCTCATTATGGTTTTCTAACCTGATTGGCCTATACTAACTGCTGGCGCGGAGCATCTCCAATGTCATTAGAGGGCTTTTAGTTCCTTATAATTATGTAAGACCTTGGCGTTCGACAAGGACTCTGAATGGACATTGGAGTCACTTGTGTATTGATTTGCACTCACTGCAGCAGACTGAACAAGGAATGAACATTTTTTTGAAGTTCATAATTCCCTACAGATACTAGGTACTTTACACAGCCTGGTCTATGAAATGCCCAATTACTAGGGCCGTAAGTACAACGTCGCGGTAGCTTACGACTCGTCGTAAGCCGTCTTATTCCCACACCTTACGACAAGTTGTAAGGTTACTACAACCGTTACTTACGACTTGAGGTATTAATATTGTACAATAAGTGGCAGTGCTTAACTACCCCAGCGTGTCTATCCTTGATCTTGATCCGAGGTTGTTGATTAATGATCTCTTTGAAACAGTATATTTGCATCTGGCTGAAAGTTGAATCGGGCTTACTTTTAAAATCACCAAAAAGGAAAATTAATAATTCTAGTTTTTGACGTTTTTTAATAAAGATATCAGGAGCGATGCAGCTCTATCAAATTTGCTTTAACGGGATTTTCTGCTTTTTATAGCGTTTCCGTCTTGTTATGAGAAGTTTCAAATAAGAATTTGGAACATGTAAGTAATAATAAAACAGTAATTCCAAAACAAAAAGTCCAATATTAAAGCAAGAAAATGTATAAATGACAGTAAAATTGGCCCGCTCAGTTAAGGAAAAACAGTCCCAAACCCACAGAAAGCATGCATCGTGAGTTATGGTAGATATTAGACAAGTTGTACTGAACATTCTATTTGCTATGCACCACGTCAGAATTTCCAATGTTTATCAGAAATGTTTTATAATAGTCTTCTACCAATCATATTTGGTTTCATGCTTGAATATTTAGATAATTAAAAGAGGATGAAACATGTCTGCGTCCACACCTAAGAAAGTATAGACAAAACTGTTCTATCGGTGTAAAACATTCACTCAGTTTCAGCTGGTATATTGATAAAAACCCTGTGGTCCACAAGACTGTAAATGATGACGCAGTCAAGCCCTTTAGGCATGTGGTTTTCTGATCGTTCATTGGCTCCGTCAGTCTGAGATAGACCATCACAAGCTCAACGGTGCATACGGCGAGAACGTATGTCGAAACCACTCCTCTTATTCATAAAGTTTTCTGGTCGCTCATTGGCTTCGTCAGTTTTGGATATCAATGGAGATATGAATGGCTTGGGCGTCGATACAAATTCATCCACTGTACCCATTGTCTTCGTTTGCTGCTATATTTCCGTTCATCGAAAGGCGTCAGATTTTAAGATCGGACCCCGGTGCAAAATGACGCAGCTATTGTCTTCGTCTGTTGCTGTTTCCCGTCATACCAAGGCATCAGATCCTATGATAGGCCACCGGTGCAATGTGACCAATTTTTTTTTTCGCCTATTGCAATATTTCATGTCAACCCAAGCCATCAGATCTTATGATCGGGCCCCGGTTCAAAATGACCCATCTATTGTCTGCGTTTGATATTATGTTTTCTCGTCATAGTAAGGCTATCCTACGATCTGATACCGGTGCAAGCTGCTCCATCTATTGTCTTCGTTTGTTGCTATGTTTCACCGTCATCGTAATCCATCAGATCTTATGATGGGGCACCGGTGCAAATTAACCCATTTATTGACTTTCCCGTCATTGCTAGGCACCAGATCTTATGATTAAACACCGGTGCAAAATGATCCACCTTTTGTCTTCGATTGATGTTATGATTTCCGTCATAGTAAGGCTATCCCATGATCAGATACCGGTGCAATATGATCCATTTATTGTCTTCTTTTGTTGTTATGTTTGGACACTGGTGCAGATTCCTTTACTTATCGTCTTTAATTTCCTATGGGCTCCAATATCACAAAGTCTTTATTGCTGCTGAGGGGAAAGGGGGGGGGGCGCACTAGTCTGGCCTCCCTGAGGATATCATTTTGGACTGTACCTATGACACAGATGGTCCGGTCACGTGGCTGCGTGATGCGAATGGTTAAAACCGAGTGGAAGGCTAGACTTGGTTGTGCATTTCATTTCGAGCCTGATGCATTTTTAATAAGTTGTTTTTTTTTCTGAAGAGATATTGAATTTGGAGTTGGATTTTTTTTGGGAGGAAAAGATTTTAAAGCTGTGTTGAAAATAGAATCTTTGTTTAAATGGTTACGATAAATTTGATTTACAACAATGATGACCACGACAACGATGACCATGAAGACAGCAATAACAACAACAACAACAACAACAACAAAAACAGCAACAAGAAGAAAAACGTCAACAACAACAACAGCAACAACGACAACAACAACAACAACAACAATAACAACAACAACAACAACAACAACAACAAACAACGAAACAAAATTCAACAACAACAACGACAACGACAACAACAACAACAATAACAACAACAACAATGAAATAGTGATCAGCAATAAAAAAACACATAAATTTGATAAACAAAATTAATGTATTTTTATGTAACAGAGTTAGTAAGTAAAGAAGAGCTAAGAGATAGCATAAAAATATAGATAACACAAAAAGAGATGGCTTTGAAGAGAGGTAGAGAAAAGAAAAGAGGGCGGTTGGGAAGGAGATAGAGAGAGCGAGGAAGATATGAGGAGAGAAGTGCATATGGAGATAGACACAGAGACAATAACAAACTATGGTAACAAAAGAAGGAGGTTTATAATGGGTAACTTGACAAATATAATTTTCGATTAACCGATTGATTTATCTATTAACCAAACAGACATACTACAAACGTCCTACCCTCTTGGTGCGAGATTTTATGGCGTATCTAGTGTTTATCAACCACTTGTTCCTCACCACAGCTCGTTAAATATCAAAGAAAACTGGACAAGTATTTGCTCGATCATGTTTGGCCTTCTTGAGACATTTTCGATTGATGCTTTGTTTTTCTTCCTTTAAGAATTTGTTCCTACTGGCGTTCGAGCTCTCTTTCCGTCTCTCGATATCTCTCTTTGTCTCCCTGAATCGGGTTTTTTTTATGTTTGCACAATTCATGTTTTACCGTTTAAGGCGTTTTGTATACGCTGGTGAACAAATCATGATAAGTCGAAATATTTTTATTTTAAAAAAGGAAAATGCTTATAAGAGAGGGATGAGCTTAGGATGCTGGTTGAAGGACAAACCAAAGTGACTATAATCTGTGTCTAAAGATAACATTTTCCTTCGCAAGTTTGCAAGTAAAAGCAAATACATGCCGAGAGCACCCTCAATAGATTATTTATAGACCAAAAATGCATATTTTACAAAAATGAATATATAATGCTACTGTACGCGGTAATCCCGATTACTGCCGATAAGGTGAATTTATACAAAACTTGATAGGTATCACTAAAAGCTTCATAGATGACCTATAACCGCAAAAATACCTGCTTGAGGAAAACTATGAGCCAAAAAAAAAACAACAAAAAACGATAATTCGAGACCATACAATGCCTAACTACTCTTATTCACTTTTGTTGCAAAGACCCATCTGAATTGCCTGACGGATATGAAATAGATTTATGATGTTTTCAATATTTTATAAATAAGAATTAATATGAAGGCATTTCAACCCTATTTTTTACTTGTGTAATTTTGTTTCTTTTTCTGTAAACGTATCATCCGCCCCTTCTTTACTATTACATTTGTCCACTCTTTCTTCTCCTACTTGCTCTCGTCTTGAATGTGCACACTTAACTTAACAAATTTGTGTATCGCCGCTACAAACACACACACACACACACACACACACACATACACACGCCTCCTCATCAGAATAACAAGTACAATAGACGAGTAGTTGATGGAATTTGGAACAAATTGACAATCATTTAAAAAATGCCAGACATCGACACACAAAAAAGAGAATTTGGAACAAATAGACATTCATTTTAAAAAAATGCCAGACGTCGGCAAAACAAAGAGAATTTGGAACAAATAGACATTCATTTTAAAAAATGACAGACATCGGCAAAACAAAGAGGCCTCGGAACGCAATTACAGTGATGCACAGTTTAAACGTTCCTGAAGCCATGAGGTTGACCTAGTTTGTTTGGACAATGGATTCCCCACTCTTCCCTGGCCTGCATCTCAGTTCTCACTTTCTGCTCATCTCTGTGGATCAACTGTTATTTTCTTCTTTCACTCGTCACAAGCTCAGGATACAGTCATGCACATGGGATTGTGTAGTAGGCAACAAGTGTTTATCTTTGTAAATTATTTCCTTCTTGGTTGCATTCTGTTTGTTGAAGCCGGTTTCAGACTAAATAAAGTCACCATCTGGATGTATAAATAGCGTACTTTCATAGAGAGAAAGAAAGAAAGGGAGAGAGAGCGAGAGAAAGAGGAGAGGGGATGAAAGAGAGTGAGAAAGAGAGAGAGAGAGGCAGAGAGAGAGAAGGAAAGGGAGGAGGGGAAAAGAGAGAGGGAGAGAGAGACGCCCAGGGCGAGAATGTATAAAACTAAATTCCCATAACGGATTGATAAGAAAAGATGGACAAAGATAAAGAATAATAGAAGAAGCATAAAAAGATAATGTTCGGAAATACAAAGAGGTAAATGGACATGCCTACAAAACGCAGGTAAACACATAAACACAATGTGAGAGGGATCAAAGGAAATAACAAGAAAGCTATGGATCCTGTTATACTTTGGCAAAACGGAACAGAGAGTAAAGTGAGAAGGGGAGAGATAGAGAGAGGGGGGAGAGAGGGAGAAAGAGATAGTACGAGACTGAAAAAATAGAGACAGAAAAAACAAAAGAGAGACGTATAGCAAAACAAACACATAGAGAGAGAGAAGAGGAAGAGAGAGGCTGAAAATAACCTAGAGACAGAGAGACAGAAAGAGACATATAGCAAAACAGAGGAAATGAGAAATAAACAGAGAGGGAAAAAAGAGAGAGTGATGGGGGAAAGAGAAAAAGGGACAGGTAGTGACATAGAATCAGACATGTGGAGAAAGAGAGACAGACAGAAGCAGAAAGAAAGAATGAGAGAGAAAAAAAAGAGAGAAAAAGAGATAACGATATTGAGAGACACCCTACCTCATTAAAATGGTAAACGCTCACAAATGAAGATCGTTGGACTACCCATTGTTTTAGCACTTACTCAAATGAAACTGTCTGTTTCAGTCACGTGAAATATTATTATTGTTTTGGGAAGACTAAAAGGGACCTCAACTGACGGGATCGGTATTTCCCAGGGGAGCATTCAGTAAGGAGGCTTTTGGTGTCGCTGAACATCAGCATAGAGATACGGATGCAAACGCTCACAAATGAAGATCGTTGGACTACCCATTGTTTTAGCACTTACTCAAATGAAACTGTCTGTTTCAGTCACGTGAAATATTATTATTGTGTAGGGAAGAGCAAAAGGGCCCTCAACTGACGGGATCGGTATTTCCCAGGGGAGCATTCAGTAAGGAGGCTTTTGGTGTCGCTGAACATCAGCATAGAGATACGGATGCTCGCTTAGTCGCTAGATTACAGTTTCTAACGTTTTCATAGCCATTTTGTCTCCTCGATCCTCTATTTGTACCTCTGTTCTCCAACTATCTTTTTGTGTCTTTCTCTCACGGTCTGTCTGTCTGTAGTGTCTGTCTGTCTCCCCTCATCTCTCTTTTTCTGCCTATCTCTGCCTCTCTCAATTTTCTTGTCTGTTTGTCTCACACCCTCACAATTCGCGCCTTCGGGTGGTTCCGGTTCCCGAGCGTCCGCCATTTTATTTTGTGCGTAACAACAGTTGACTCATCAAAACAACAACATTGCTGTAGTAGCTGTAATAAATGGGAAATAATCTTGTATGATTAATATATGTAAATTTCATTGTAACTGTTCTTTCCTCTATCTCCCTCTCTTAACAGGCTTCTCTCCCCCACCTCTTCCCTTGTCTGTCTTTCCATAGATAATAAATATCACTTCTCTCTCTCTCTCTCTCTCTTTCTCTCTTTCTCTCTCACACTCTCTCTCTCTCTCTCTCTCTCTCTCTCTCTCTCTCTCTCTCTTTCTCTCTTTCTCTCACACACATACACACACAAAAATACACTCTCTCTCTCTCTCTGGTTCGCACTATCTATCTCTTTTCTGTCTCTCTCTCTCACCCTCCCTCTCTCTTTCTCTCCCTCTCTATATCTCTCTCTCTCTCTCTCTCTCTCTCTCTCTCTCCCTCTCTCTAGCAGCTGTATTGTTCTACCTGTTGATCTGCACTTAGTGAATTGCTTAACTTTACAATCTCGTTTTTTTCTATCATCATATAATAATGCCATTTTAATCAACATTCTTCCCTTCAGTCTTCCCCATTAAAATTTCAAATCCCCCATACCTTATCTGTATTTCATACACTATTGTGTTATAGCTAAAATATGTGAATGCGTCTCTTCAACCCCTTCCCGCCTATTCATTGTGTCCCGCTAATCAAAAGACTGTTTAAATTCAACGTGATGCTTCAGGATCTAAGCGTAGGAGGAGGGGGCGTAATGAATGATGCCATTCAGTTTAGATAAATGAATGGATTGCAACAAACCTGCAATCTTGTCTGTCCTTTTTTCTGGATCACAAAGGGTCTTTTTTTTTTAAATTTCAATTTAAAAATTGAAAAGGATTGAGTAGACAATTTCGTTTCTTACAGGGTAAAAATACAGGAATACGGGTAATTGACAAATAGCGTGATTTATTAGTCTGCATCACACAATAACATGTTTTTCATGCAATCTTATTTTCGGTGTAATGGGGAGCGCGGTGGCCCTAGGGTAGAACATCAGCTTCCGACGCAAAAGGTCCGGGTTCGAGTCTTGGAAATTACGCTCCTTACTGGTTGGGTCGGTGTCAGTTTAATGTGACCGGCTGGGACAGGAGTCATGGTATCCCCGCCCTGTCTCATGTGTGGCAGCACATAAAATTGTCAGACGTCAGTCTTGGGGTCCGTCCACAATATAGCCTATATTATGCTGATGTTGGACGTTAAACCAACTCAACAACAACAACAACCTTCGGCGTAAGCCTAGAATGCAGATTTGTTATTTGTTTATAATTGATACACTAGGTATTTCCACATATCCACCAGAAATTGCGGTCTGTGACGTTGAACTCCGTCAAACAGTATCCAAATAAGGGGCAAAAGGGGGGGGGACGCTCCCTACTGGTTGGGTCGGTGTCAGTTTAATGTGACCGGCTGGGACAGGAGTCATGGTATCCTCGCCCTGTCTCATGTGTGGCAGCACATAAAATTGTCAGACGTCAGTCTTGGGGCCCGTCCACAATATAGCCTATATAATGCTGATGTTGGACGTTAAACCAACTCAACAACAACAACAACAACCTTCGGCGTAAGCCTAGAATGCAGATTTGTTATTCGTTTATAATTGATACACTACGTATTTCCACATATCCACCAGAAACTGCGGTCTGTGACGTTGAACTCCGTCAAACAGTATCCAAATAAGGGGCAAAAAGGGGGGGGGGGGGTAGTTCATCAGCCAAGACTAGAAAGGTTTGAAAGCGCTTTGTAAGAGAGCAAGCACTGGCTTTAGCAGTAGAGCGATGTGCTTCCACTCGGGAGTTTGCGGTTCGATCCCTCGATCAGGCAAATTTATTTGTCTTATTTTGGCCCTCACTGCTTGGATCGGTGTCATTGCAATGTAGCTGGCTGAGACAGAAGTCATGGTACACAGTCACGGTCTTTCTCTTTTTGGCAGCACAAAAATTTTGAAATATTAGTCCTAGACCCATCACCATATATTATTTTCATTAAATATGATATAGGATATGTTAAACTGAATAATTATAGAGAGCCTTTCTCCTGGAGAAATATGTAACAACAGGTCGCGAGATGTTAACAAGGCTGTAGACTACATTGTTTGCGCTTCTGAGAAAAACGCAACGACAATATTACAGTATATCAGCATATTAAAAATTTATTACCAGCTCGTTCACCACAATTTTTGTTTATAAACAGGCTGCCAATCTCTATATTTTTTTTTTATTCTTTTGTTCATGCAGAGCCTTTTTATGCTGGCGTCTCTAATTTCTCCGAAAATGCAGATGTAAACTTTTCAATTTCACCTAACGATATGTAACAACTGCTGTTGTCAACTTCCCTCGTTGTACTTTAACTAAAACGATCGCACTACAGGATATGAAGTTTCTCAAGAGCACAAACACGATATAAAAGTCATAAAAAAAATGTATTGTTCAAGACAAAACAATCTTTCCCTTTTTATGTCAACAAGGTTAAAACGCACTTTACGTTGGATATTTTTCCTTAATCGGATCCAAACAGAAAGGTTTGGCGGGCTTGAGAAAATTTCTACCCTATTACTGTTCCATCAAATTACAATACTTCAATTTCCCGAAACTCGCCGCCACATGTCACTGGACAAGCACATGTTTTTAAAGAAAGAAAAGGCATGCTATTTGTACACTTCCGAAGAGCTGTTTGTGCTTCTGCGAAACTTCATATTATGTGGTTCGCACCATGTGCAGAGGTACCAAAGTTAAAGACCAATTTCTGATACTTATTGAACCCCCTGCCCCTCCCAAGGTGACTCTCTTGAGTCTTTTGTCTCACACCTCATTATGGGCCCATAGTATTGGAGATGGTAGTGTGAGTCTCCCTGGGCGAATTTTCACCTCCGCTCAGTTGGGTCTCTAGAGATCTCATTATAAGCAAGCATGATTGTGGGGGCTGACAACGGAAGCTAAAATCCTCTTTTCTGCAACTTGAAATTATAATAGGCCTTCATGTCGCCTATTTTGGCGCAGGGGCGGACCGGCTTAAGTGGTAGAGTGTTGATCTTCTAATTAGAAGGTTTGCGGTTTGAACTATCCATCAGTCATTATTCTATTCATTCGATTTCGTCCCTTACTGGTTTGGTAAGTGTTAGTATAATGTGACTGAATGAGACCAGGGTCCAAGTCTCCCCAAGACTGACGTCTGACATTTTTTTTGTGCTGCCAAAGACAAGACAGCACCAGGGGTACCACGATTAATGTTTCATCCCGTCACGTTAATCTGACTCCGACGCAACCTGTAGGGAGGCGAAATCACCAGGACTCGAACCACGGACCTCCTGCAAAGAAATAAATTAGGTCGATAAAAGAAAACCCAGCAATAACCGAATTATGCCTCTTAATCAAATACGTCCTAAGTCTCTAGAAAAAATTCCGTTCAGCGATACAGGGAACCAAATAACCGTCACCTCTCAAACTTAGAATCTCAGCTATCCTCCTTCGTCCATTGTCCGGATGTTCAGTACAAGAAAGAAGGAAAGAAAGAAAAGAAAAAAGGGATAACTAACCAGACCCACAACTCTTCGAGTCTGTCTCGTGCCAGAGACAACCTAGGCTTAACACCTTCAGAACTCGGCGACGGGGCTCAGGCCGGGGATTCTATCTGCCATCCGCCTGAACAGATTGTCATGACGTAAAACTGAACGAAACATTCGCCTGAACAGATTGTCATGACGTAAAACTGAACGAATCCCGCGTCAGATTAGAAGATTATTTCCCTTGATTTTTCGCTGGACTCTAGCCTAGGTTAGCTGGTTTACGCCAATACTTTTTTTTTTTTCTTTTTTTTTTTTTTTTTGTTACGCGAAAAGTCCAAAAAGAATAATCAGGAGAGAGGAAATTTAACACTTTGCCACCTACCTCATTTTTGTAATGTGCTATTTTGCTTAGAAAATATCCATTGATTTAGCAATGATATATTATAAAACTGAAGAGGCGGCTCTCTGTCTGAGGTTCAAAGATTTCAAATTTTTTCTGGTTTCAATGAAAGGTTCTTTCAATTATCAGATTGGCAACTTTAAGAATTACACGTGATATATTTATCTATTTTTTTCATACATTTTTTCAACACCAGTACTATATGGTAGTAGATAAAAAAATATGTTTGTACAATTTTTAAAGTACACAGGATCCAAGCTACTAATTTCTATGTCAGATGTTTTGTAGAAAGGTTTGGTGAGCTTTTGATTTAGTTATTATACTATGGTAAATACCGAATCAACATTTTTAATTCTTTA
Source organism: Elysia chlorotica (assembly GCA_003991915.1). Classification (NCBI taxonomy): domain Eukaryota; kingdom Metazoa; phylum Mollusca; class Gastropoda; family Plakobranchidae; genus Elysia; species Elysia chlorotica. The sequence continues at coordinate 251,780 of RQTK01000428.1, forward strand.
ACACGTTTCCTAGTAAGTTACATTGCAAGTAAAACTGAAAGTATTAATTTGGGAATATATTTAATAACAATAGAGAAAGATAGAGAGAAATATATAAAATAGAGAGAGAGAGAGAGAGAGAGAGAGAGAGATACAAATAGTCTAAATATGTCTTGAATGTGCATTGGTGTGGTAAAATAAGTGGGCAAAGGTAGCAATGAAGAAAATAAAATTTTTTTAGCTGAAGAAAAAAACAACAACAACACCTAAAACGCGAGTGCAGAATTTCTCAAAACATTGTTTTCTAGTGCTAATATTGACTTTTTTCATAACTTTCAAACATACATTCGACTTGAAAAGATATATTTTCCAAAACATCCAGAAACGAGTTTTTACCATAGACCTTGATTATTTTTTTTTTTTATTATTAAATGATTCATATATCCATCATCAGCGTAATAATCTGAGAGGTGTCCTGTTTTTTTTTCTAGCTGTTTGCATTTGTCAAACTCAAATTTCGGGTCAATAACCGGGATATGCGACAGATATTGTGTCAAATTGTATTCATTTTCGCACTTGCGCTGCACTTAATTGGTACTATTATCGATCTAACTAATGTAACATTGTTATCATTTCAGCTTAATATTTTTTTCAAACTAAACAAACCTACAGAATTTAAAAAGAAACTTCTATATATTATATTCTACTAATTTCCATGTACACATTTCCTAGTCTAATGTGTGTGTGTACTTTTTTGATCGATGGCTATTACAACATTTCTTTTTTAAGTTCCCTTTTTAGTTCTAACATAAGTGGAGTAGTGCTTTCCAACCTCAAATAATTCGCAACCTCAGTTGTATACTATCCAGTTATAATTATTACTAAAAACTATTAATCGTTATCATTATTGCACTTTTTAAATGACATTAGATAATATAGAATTGAGGTGATGCATATATCTGCTGTTTTTTTACATTTTCTTCTAACATTTTTCTTGGTTTATTTGTGTTTGTTAGTGTGTATATTTTATCTCTATGCTATCCCGGAGAATAGAGAAAGAGTACAAAACTAGTTATTGTTACGTGCTCTCTCCTCTTGGTATTATTATAACACAGTTTCATATACATGTACCACCAAAGGTACCTGAAAATAACAGAATGTTGATCTGACATGCTCACAATCTTTATAATGTGTGCGTAGGTCTTGATGTTTAAGGCATACTATCCTCTCAGAAGAAAACGGAAGCCCCATATCTATGATTAAAGAAATGTTTCTACAAGATCTTGATACACCTAGGGCCGTAAATAATAATTGCAGTAGTTTTAAACTCGTTGTGAATAAGAAGACTTATGGCGAGTCGCAAACTACCACGACGTTGTACTTACGGCCTATAGTCATTATTTAAAACTAGGTAAGTGAAATTAGAAGCTGCAGCGCAAATGAAACAAATATGAGGGCGAAATAAAGAATAATTTTTTTTAAACTCCCGCGTCTACTGTGCAAAATTATTAGGATGCGCAATTACATTTATTATGGCAGATGCAACTGGTTTCTTAAAGAGAACTGTATAACACAACCAAACAAAATTATTTGATGCTCTAGTAAAAAAATTTTGCAGCAAGGTACACCTAATTAATACTGGATCTGCAAATTGTATCACGTAACGTGTACCACTACTATTAAACAAACTATTTCTTCCATATCAGGTTGCGAAAAATTATACTTTCTTTTTGACTTCCATTTATTGCTCGAATTTTGAAAACGAGCACAATCTGAATTATTAGAAAAAAAAATGAGAGAAAAGTTAAAATAAACAATTTCTTGAGCTTGTAGACTCTCTAATTCAAAAACAAATTCTGGTAATATAAAGCTTGCATGCTATTATTATTGCACACTCATCTCAATAATAAATTTGTTTCATTGTCGATCATTGAAATTCACATTGTCTGATAACTGAGGAATTCCATCATAATAATTATTTATAAATATATACATATCAATTACGTTTTACCGTTATATAATGTATATGCCTTTAAATAACATGTGCGTTTCTTTATTGTATTATTTCATTGCGGATTGTAAATGTCTCTAAAGTATCTAATCAAACTACGAGCAATCATAATAAAAATTATATTTTTAGATCTTTGTGATACAGAAATATATCTTAGCCTTCCGCTATAAAATTATTAATAAAAAATATTATTGTTACAACTTTGTGACACAAAAATATACCTTGGCCCTCCGCTAAAAACTAATAATAACAAAATATCATTGTTACAACTTTGTGGCACAAAATTGTACCCTGACCCTCCGCTAAAAATTAATCATACGGGCGATGAGTTGTATGTATCATTTTGCCCACCCGAAATTAATCTAAACGTTATCCGCTACAAATCACTCAATCGATAAAGTTATAAAAATACGCGTCCTTCTCGTGGCTTGGCTTGCAGATTCAATCCTGAGCTCATAATCACCCAAATATTGTGATAGATACCCGAGCGCTAGATCTAATTTGATAAGGACTCGGATAGGATAAACGTGAAGGAAATGCGAGTCTCTGTAACTATGATATGGATATGAGATGGATATCACCTTTCCTTAATGTGGCTTTAATATTATAGACATAAGCATAAAACGCTAATAAATTATTTTATTATATTTTTTCTTATACACTTCATTGCAGTAGATCGGAACAACTTTCTTGACTTTTTGCACTCATCTGATTATGTCCTTCTACATCTGATTCAGTCTCCAGTTATTTATTATAACTAGATCTACATCTTTCTTAATCGACTCTAATGCATTTCTCTACAGCTATTTTTGCTATAACATGTTCTAATGATAAAAAAACATGTATTTTTATCTTATTATTATTATTATGTAGAAATGAGTAATGTCTGTGAGTGTTTCTTGTAAAAACGTTTCCATCAAAGTCATTGGATTTCAGTATTTCCATTCTTTTACTTACTTTTGTTTTCTGTTGTTTTTTTTTTGGAAACGTATTTTGTGTCATGAATCTCTCTGTCGCTACTACTTTTGTTAACTCACACTTGCTCCTCTTTCTCTCTCTCTCTCTCTCTCTCTCTCTCTCTCTCTCTCTCTCTCTCTCTCTCTCTCTCTCTCTCTCTCTTTCTCTCTCTCTCTCTCTCTCTCTCTCTCTCTCTCTCTCTTTCTCTTTCTCTCTCCCTCTCTCTTCTCTGTCTCTCTTCTCCCTTTTCTATCTATCTAAATTTTCCCCCTCTTTTTACTCTTCTTTTTATCTTCCCGTACCACCTCCCCCCTTTAACACACTCCTCCTCTCCAATCCACTTTGTGTAAAATTCAAAGAGAGTGTAAATAGCTCAATTAAGTTTCTCACGCGACTGTGTACATTTCGGCTCATCTGAATACATTGTGGCAATGTGAGACAGTGAGAGTGGTCTATGGCTACTCTCTGATACAAGAACCCAAACATCAAAACATCTAGTCAGTGCTTGGCTATAGCCAGACAGACCTTGAGCTTCCCACGGTTTAGAGAGAGGGAGAAAGATAGAGGAGAGAGAGAGAGAGAGAGAGAGAGAGAGAGAGAGGGATAGAGGAGGGGAGAGAGAAGAGAGAGGGAGAGAGAGAAGGATAGAGGAGGGGAGAGAGAGGAAGAGTGAGAGAGAAAGATAGAGAGAGAGAAAGGAAGATAGATAGATAGATAGAGAGAGAGAGAGAGAGAGAGAGAGAGAGAGAGAGAGAGAGGAGAGAGAGAGAGAGAGAGAGAGAGAGAGAGAGAGAGAGAGAGAGAGAGAGAGAAAGAGAGAGAGAAAGAGAGATGAGAAAACCCAAAAACATTTTTTTCTTTCCTTTAAAAAAACGTTTATTGGCCAATCACGAACTCACGCAGCATTTACCAACACGTCTCAGTACAAATTTTCCCCTCTATTAATTCTGAGTGACTCTTGATAATTTATTGGCCAAAAAACCCAGCAACAAACAAAACTAAACAACCACAAAAATTAATACAAACCGTGACTGGTTTACAAACTAAGATATTTTCTCCCTGTACTCGTCGCTATGTGAATCAATATATTGCTCTGTAAATAACGGTAATTTTGTTTGCTGATTAGATTAGGTCTGAATGTATCAGAAGCTGACTTGATTACCCCATCATTCTGAAGGGTTAGCTCCCCGTCATATCCAACCAGCGAAGATACAATACGAAACAAACTGGGGAACGTTACTCTCAATAAAAAAAACGCCGATTTCGCATCTCTCTCTCTCTCTCTCTCTCTCTCTCTCTCTCTCTCTCTCTCTCTCTCTCTCTCTCTCTCTCTTTCTCTCTCTCT